>SNQJ01S0036127.1:7438-62531 GCA_010110895.2 Picea sitchensis | reverse complement strand
ACCCAGGTTAATAATTCGTCAGATAAGCTCTCTGTGTTAATGAGGTTGCAGCGTATGAAGCTTGGTGCAAGTCCCAGGTGACTTCAAAAGAATAGATACACCTCAGTCATGGCATCTAAACCAAAGTTTGTCACTAGTTTTTAAAGATAACATAAACTAGAGGTCGAGCCCACTCTCAAGACGAGGGCGTCTTTCAGTGCCTAAAAAGTGTCGCTGAAAATTTAGGTTCAAGTTTCTATGCTATAACATCATCATCTATTACTTTCGTGAGAAATTTACATCCAAGCATAGTAATATAAATAGGTCATCTAGGCCTCGAGGGTTAGCTCAAGTGGTCTTGAGCCAGACACGATATCTCTCCCCCAGTGATCTCAATCTTAAGCTGGAGATGAAGGGTTTGCATTGATATATACATCTTGCGGTGTGCTTCGCTCAAGCAATACCGGAACATTAGGCTCTTACCGATCTATCAATCAATCTGTATAGTGTAGGGGAAATCCGGCATGTAGGTAGGTTCTCGGGCCTACAGCAAATGATTCAGGTTCATGAGAAGATTGAACTGACATGAGGGAAGCTCGGGGAAAACGATGAAGGAAAGGCATGTTTTAGGCGCCTTCTACGATCGAGTTGGAAGTCGATCCTAAGTTGGGGAGGTCATGGGTTCGACTCTCTTGATCCCCTCAGGGTGAGGCTACGTAATTAGGGCCGGCGGTTTACCCCGTTTACCATCCATGGATCATGGTGAAGTACTCAGAGGGTTTTCCGCGAGGATTTCCTTTGAAAAAATATAATTAGGTCATCTAGCAGAAAGGTAAGCATGTAAAAATAGTAGCAATAATTTTCAATGCTACATAAAGAGGAGTTGTTTTATGGTTCACACCATTGCCACATTGCAGTTATTCGTATGATCCCCCAGTTGAACCTTCTGTAAAAAGCAAATATTCATAATGACATGTTCAACAAAAAAACATTGGACTAAATACCAAAATACCAGTATAGACCCATGATGCAGAGCATAGGATTCGAAACATAACGGTTGTTTCAATCCGTGACTGGCGGGAGCACTCCGAGTGGAAATAAACCCGACTGCACACGGTTGTGTCTTTTGTGGATCTAGCTTTTAAAAAGGTTGGGCCTGGGAAATGACAGGGCCTTTTTTTTTTTGGTGGTGGTTTTCTTTTTTGTTTTATGCCATTTTGTGGTTGTAGGTTGCAAATGTAATTCGTGAATATGTCTGAGGACCTGCGTGTCCTGTTTTGAAGACTGAAATCTTTTCTGAGTCATTTCGCTTAGAGTTTTTTTTAATGGAATAAAAGGATCCGAGTAAGTTTGAGTTGAGTTATTTCTTTGATGTATAGACTGGTTGTTGTTGTTGTGTTAAACTGTGCCTTTGTAGCCACAGGATTCTTGTGTATTTCTGCAGAAAGGAGTGACTGCATCAGATTGGTATCAGAGCACAACAATGGCTCAAAGGGGTGTCCATCTAAACTGGGGAAGGAGAGGCAGGAGAAATGCCAGACGGAGAGTAACCCTTGATGAGGAACTACTCCAAAGATTAGAGGCCATCGACTCCAGATTGCCCTATGAAGAATCCGAGGAAGAACTGGAGGTTCCACGAGGTCGGGTCAGAGTTGTAGACCCCATGGAGAGGCTTATTGAGGCAATAACCAAACAAGGGACCAAGGTTAAAGTCGAGGCCCCTGATTTCAAAGGTGAACTGAATCCAGAATTATTCATGGATTGGATTCAAGAGTTGGAGAAGTATTTTGATATAGAAGGTATCGAGGAGACTGGTCCACGAAGGACTAAAATAGCRGCATCCAAATTGAAGTCGCATGCTGCTCTATGGTGGGAGAATCTCYAGAACCTTAGAAAGAGACAAGGGAAAGAGAAGATCAAGTTGTGGCCGAAGATGTTGAAACTTCTGAAAGTTAAGTTCCTGCCTTCTGACTATCAACAGAGGCTTTTCAGAGACTACCAAAATTTACGACAAAAGGACTTATCCATAGCTGCATTTATGGAAGAATTTTTGAAGTTGCAGATTAGAACTGATTTACAAGAAGATGATGAACATGCAGCGGCTAGGTATGTCAATGCTCTTAGTTTTCAACTCCAAGATGAATTATCCCTGATCAAGGTGAGCTCTGTGGACGAAGCATATCAGTTAGCATTAAAGGCTGAAGAAAAATTGAATAGGCGAAACAAGGCAGCTATCAAGCGAGAGGGTAGTAATATGGATAAGGGTAGAGGAAGTTCTTCTAAACCGACAAGCGAAGCAGAATCTAGTGGTGAGTTGAAGCCTGACTTCCAAGGTAGAGAGACCCCTTGGAACAGGGGAAGGGGGCAGGATTTTGTTGGGAGTTGGAGGCCCTTGAAGTGTTTTATATGCAGTGACCCCCATAAGGCAACAGATTGCCCACAAAACCCAAAAAGGGTGATGATGACTCAAGAAGAAGAGGGAGAATAACTCCTGTTGGAAGAAGTTGAGGCAGAGAAAGGTGAAAATCATGTTAAGGAGGACCTTGATATCTGGTAACAAAGTCACCCCTGAACCGGATTGGAGGAGGAAAAGCGTGTTTTGTACCAAGTGTAAGTGCAGGGACAAGGTCTGCAAGGTAATTGTAGATGGAGTATCCACTGACAATCTAGTAAGTACAGAAATGGTAAGAAAAATACAACTTACCTACATTCCTAAACCTCATCCTTATAGTATTTCTTGGCTAAAAAAAGATCATAGTGTGTTGGTAAACCAAACTTGTCTAGTCGACTTTAAAATTGTGCCCTATGAAGACAAAGTGTGGTGTGATGTGGTTCCAATGGATGCATGCCATGTACTCTTAGGTAGACCATGGCAATATGATCGGGATGTAATTCACCATGGTAAGGAGAACACATATGAGTTTCATCACGGGAATAAGCGCCATATCTTGAAGCCATTCAAGGAAGAGGGACTGGCTTAATCAACCACCCTCTCCTTGAGTACCATGGGATGGAAGAGGTTTTCCAAGGAGTTGAGGAGGGGTGTTTGTTATCTACTATACCCTCGAGAACAGAAGTCATTGCAGTAGCAAACAGTCCCCCTAGAAGTGCAGAAATTACTTCAGCAATACCCTGATTTGACACCAGCAAGTCTACCAGTAGGTCTACCTCCCACAAGAGGTATTACACATCAAATTGACCTACTTTCGGGTGCCAAGCTTCCAAACCAAGTAGATTACAGGATGACTCCCTTCGAAGATGAGGAGATGAGGAAGCAAATAACAGAATTGATAGAAAAAGGGTTCATTCGAGAAAGCATGAGTCCATGTGCTACCCCCGCCTTACTTTCTCCCAAGAAGGGAGGGAAGACATGGAGATTATGCATGGATTCTAGAGCTATTAACAAGATTACTGTGAAGTACCAATACCCACTACCAAGAATGGATGACTTGCTAGATTGTTTGTCTGGTGCCAAAGTTTTCTCCAAAATTGACCTCTGAAGTGGATACCACCAAATCAGAATTAGGGAAGGAGACGAGTGGAAGACTGCTTTCAAAACAAAAGATGGCTTATTTGAATGGGTGGTGATGTTGTTCGGTCTATCCAATGCCCCGGCTACCTTCATGCAAACTATGAACCATGTATTTAGATCACACATTGGGAAATTTATAATAATCTATTTTGATGATATTTTAGTTTTTAGTAAGACTATGGAGGAACATATAGAGCATTTGAAAGTAATACTTGACATCCTACAAACTGAGAGATTGTTTATCAACCCTGAGAAGAGCAAGTTCTGCAAGGATAAATTAATATTTTTGGGTAGTGTAGTTTCAGCAAATGGGTTGAGCATGGATCCTGAAAAGGTCAAGGCCATCCTTGAGTGGCCAATCCCCCAAAATATTACTGAAGTGAAGAGTTTTCATGGGATAGTAAACTTTTATAAGAGGTTCATTAGAAATTTCAGTGGTATAAGCGCTCCTTTGACTGACTGTACCAGAGGAAAAATACTTAATTGGACCAAGGCTGCTACAGTAAGCTTTGAACAGCTCAAGAAAAGAGTTATTGAGGCTCCTATTCTCACCCTACCAGACTTTGACAAACTTTTTACAATAGAATGTGATGCTTCTGGGGTTGCCATTGGAGGGGTTTTAAGCCAAGAAGGTCGGCCTATAGCTTTTTTCAGTGAGAAACTAAATGAATCTAAACATAAATATAGCACGTACGATAAAGAGTTCTATGCAGCAGTCCAAGCCTTGAGATACTGGAGACATTACCTCCTGCATAGAGAATTTATTCTGATGACTGATAACCAAGCACTGAAATACATCAATTCCCAGAATAAGTTGTCCCACAAACATGCCAAATGGGTGTCTTTCTTGCAGGCTTACACTTTTGTTGTGCAACATAGAAGTGGTAAAACAAATGTGGTGGCAGATACTTTGAGTAGGAGGCGACACCTACTTGTAGTAATGAGTAATGTACCGATTGGACTTGAAGAAATGAAAACAGAATACTCCAGCGATCCCTATTTTTACCAAATTATCACAATTTTGAGTGAGCAAGAACATGATGATTCACTTTCAATTAAGGAATTCCGTTTGTTAGACGGATTTTTGTTTAAAGGTTCCCAACTGTGCATTCCCTTTGGATCCCGACGAGAAAAACTTGTGAGGGAAATGCACTCGAATGGGTTCGCTGGACACTTTGGAAGGGATAAAACCTTCGAACTAGTAAGCGAAAAATTCTTTTGGCCTAATACTAGGAGGGACGTGAACAAATTTTTTGTTGCTTGTAGAGTTTGCCAAATAGCGAAAGGGGGACAGCAAAATACAAGCCTGTACATGCCCCTACCTGTCCCGAAGGAACCATGGACTGATATTTCCATGGGTTTTGTTTTGGGACTGCCACGTACCCAAAGGGATCATGACTCAGTGTTTGTAGTGGTGGGCAGGTTTTCCAAGATGGCCCATTTCTTACCATGTAAAAAGACGAATGATGCTAGTCAAATAGCACAACTGTTTTTTAAGGAGATTGTTTGTTTACACGGTCTTCCAAAAACTATAACGAGTGATCGGGACACCAAATTCTTAGGCCACTTCTGGAGAGTATTGTGGAGAAAATTAGACAACATATTGCAATTCTGCTCTGCCTACCATCCCCAGACTGATGGTCAAACCGAGGTCGTCAATAGGAGCTTGGGAAACTTACTGCGTTGTTTAGTAGGTGACAAACCTCGCCAGTGGGACTTTGTCTTACCACAAGCAAAAATTGCTTATAATTCAAGCATCAACCGATCAACGGGAAAATCTACGTTTCAAATTGTCTATGGAGCCAATCCCAAAGGGGTTGTTGACCTAGTGGACTTGCCTACAGATCCCTATCTCAGCAAGGATGCTACAGATTTTATGGAGAATATTCAAGGAATACATCAACAAGTCTAGTAGAAGTTGCAGTCAATGACTCATCAGTACAAGGAAGATACTAACCGACATAGGAGAAGAAAGGTCTTTCAAGAAGGAGAAATGGTCATGGTACATTTGAGCAAGAAAAGGTACCCCAAGGGGACCTACAACAAAACTGAAACCCAGGAAATTTGGTCCTTGCAAGATTAAGAGAAGGATAAATGACAACGCCTCCCTAATGGATCTACCAGAAGAATTAGACATCAGTCTTGTTTTCAACGTGGTTGATCTTTATTCGTTGTCGGTTGAGTCAAGCAAAGAGTCCAATGAAGACCAATCAATTAATGATCAGCATGAAAGAGGGGGACTGGAACAAACTTTTACCCAAGAAGAAGAGAGAAAATGTTGAACATGTGTTAGACACGAAACTAACCGCTACACGCTCCAAGGCTTATAAGTTATATCTAGTTAAGTGGGAAGGACTGTCTGATTCCTACAACTCTTGGATCACAGAAGCAAAGTTACTTAAGCACAGTAGAGAGGTTACAGCAGGGGACCTAGAATCAGGAGGCTCTGAACTTTTAAAAGAAGAGGAGGAGGATGCGGAGCATAGGATTCGAAACATAACGGTTGTTTCAATCCATGATTGGTGGGAGCACTCCGAGTGGAAATAAACCCAACTGCACACTACTGCGTCTTTTGTGGATCTGGCTTTTAAAAAGGCTGGGGCTGGGAAATGACAGGGCCTTTGTTTTTTGTGGTGGTTTTCTTTTCTGTTTTATGTCGTTTTGTGGTTGTAGGTTGCAAATGTAATTCGTGAATATATCTGAGGACCTGCGTGTCCTGTTTTGAAGACTGAAAGATTTTCTGAGTCATTTCTCTTAGAATTTKTTTTAATGGAATAAAAGAATCTGAGTAAGTTTCAGTTGAGTTATGTCTTTGATGTATAGACTGGTTGTTGTTGTTGTTGTGTTAAACTGTGCCTTTGTAGCCACAGGATTCTCGTGTATTTATGCAGTAAGGAGTGACTGCATCAGACCCATCTAACTATGGTTCTACAAAGAGCCAAGAGGGATCAAATCCCTTGAGGTGCAAACCTCTTTGACGTGACGCCTCCAAAAAAAAATTATAGCCGACATAAGCAAAAAAATAAATTTCATTTTAGTTCATTTATTTAATATTGTTTGGGACAAACGGACACATCCCTCCCACCCGGGTTGTAGAAATGTGCCTCTCGGCGCAATCAATAGCACCTTTATATTTTTTGTAGTTTAATATATCATCCATACCCAAAAACAAGAAAATTCAACTAATGCAACTTCAAAAAATATGTTGAAAAAATGGTTTAAAAATCTTCTTGCAACAGGGATTCACCAGAATAATATATATATATAAACAAAAAACATCATATCAGTCATGATCCTCAACTTGTAAGAAAAATAACTGGCTGTAAATGGTACCATCCAAAACCTTTCCAACTAATTATCCTTCAAACTACCTGATTGTGAATATTTGAACTGTTATTATTTTCCATATTGTATAGTTTGTTTACAATTACACAGTTTCTATATAACTAAGTGTTTAACACCCTATACACACACAATTATGTCAAAAGGAAGTGTTGTCTTGCATTCCCGGTAAAAATCTGGATAATAGCCCTTGAGATAAGGATATTTCCAAGTGTGGAAAGCAAACCATATTACTATAATAATCAGACAATTTTCAACCCTTTAATTTCTATTGGCAATTTTACTTACACAACTCGAAGGATCACTTGGTCCTTGTATGAATGCTAACTGCTATTGAATCATGATTCACAACTACAGAAATAAACATGGAAATATGGCAGGCTACACAAGGTGAAATAGGTTGATAAGTACAGACCATGTATTAACGAGAAGATAACAAGCAATGACAAAATAATCCTGAATTCCTGCTATTGTACAGTATACAATCAGTTGTCCCAAAAATTGTGAATATAATCAAGCTCTATTGACGCAGATATCTATGAAGGTTTCAACCACCTAACTGGCACAATCTGCCAGCTGGAAACCACTCTGACCAACTTGTGAAATCACACTCTCAACCATATCATTGGGCTATACCTTTTACAATTATAGGAGACAGCTCTATAGCACAATTTCAGCATGCAAGCTACCAACAAATGTTAAAGAACTGTATAAATTTTTCTTTATGTTTACAGGAAGCCAGGGTTTCCAAATGGGTTATTCTAATGAGAGCTTTTTGTAAAGGACCCAACACCTTGAGTATAATTTGTTTCAAATGGATCGCCAAAAGGGTTTTCAGATTGGGGCATCGCCATCATTGTTGGTGACAGTGGCATCATCTGCTGCGGCTGTTGATGAAGCACCATTGCTTGTTGTTGCTGGGCCATGGCTGCCATCTGAACATTGGGAGGTGGTGGAACATTGTTGGACATAGCAAATGGGTCATATAACCCTGTTGACGGGCGAAATTGACCGTCCGTCAATTGAGAGAGTGGAACCGTTCCGGGGTTGTCTAAATAACCCAAGCCGTTTGGAATGAACCACCCTGACGGGTTTAACGGCTCTGTTGGCCGCTCTAAGATCCTAAGAAAACCAAAGAGAAAACTAATCTAAACTAAAACAAATAAAACTAACTAAAACTAAATACAAGAAACTAAACTAACTAACAATAAATAAAAACAAACTAATACACTAATCTAATTAAAACAAACTACTAAGTAAATTAAACTAAAACTAAATATAAACTACTCTAACTATTATATATACACACTACTAATTACTATTACACTAATTCTAATAACTAAATATCTAATTACTAATTGAATTACAACTTATTCACAAATATACAATATCTACAAGTTGCAGATTTGAATAAAACCTGTAAAACTCATGTGCTTTCTGCCCTAAGATAGCCAGAAATATATTTTTTAATTTTTATATTTTATGAATAAGAAATGAAATTTATTGAAATTAAACAATCTAATATACTGACTACATATATATCTAACTATATTCTAACAAATATACTTAAACAAACAAATGGCAAACTGACCTGGAAACGCTCCTAATTTGCCCTGTGTGTGATGACTTCGAAGCTAGTCGGAGGAAGGAAACTTGCACCGGTTAATCCAAAAGCTTCTCGTAAACAATAGGTTGCGCTGCTCTTTGAATTGTTAACAGGACAAACAAGACATAAAAAATCATAACAATTATATGATTTATAAATCTATGCAATAAGGGAAACCTGTTATGCAAAAACTTATACTTAATAATTCAACTTATGAAGAAGAGAAATATGTCATTCACAAAATGAATCAAACAATTGCTATATTTTTTAAATGCTTGGAAGAAATCAGATATGGATTATAGTGATTGAATTATATCATTTGCAAATGATTAAGATAGCTAAAGTAGTCATTAACCATATACAAATTGATATACATAACATGAAACAAAATATTGATATCATGAGAAGCTAAAGTTGTAACAAAACACCAAATTTTGCCTCAGTCTGTATTAAAATTCCATATCCTTGTTCTCCCACGAATGAGGATATCAATTATTACAAAAATAATAAGTATATATAAGTCTCTCCACAGGGTAAAACCTCCCTGTGGATAATATCAAATTGTTTTACATAATCTGGGAGATATCCCAAAATCAACTAAACTAGGAAACTAAAATGCAAGTGAAATATTTCAAATATCCCCTCACTGCTCATCAAATCCACTGCAATTTTGAATTTATCTGCAATAGACCAAAAATATCAAGTTAGAAAGATATTTTATTAACAAAACAATAAAAATCTAATCTTACAGACTTAGCTACAGAATCATCTGATTCTGTAGCTAGTCTAAAATAGCATACAGGATAAAATAGAAATCAAATCAAATCNCAAAAATAATAAGTATATATAAGTCTCTCCACAGGGTAAAACCTCCCTGTGGATAATATCAAATTGTTTTACATAATCTGGGAGATATCCCAAAATCAACTAAACTAGGAAACTAAAATGCAAGTGAAATATTTCAAATATCCCCTCACTGCTCATCAAATCCACTGCAATTTTGAATTTATCTGCAATAGACCAAAAATATCAAGTTAGAAAGATATTTTATTAACAAAACAATAAAAATCTAATCTTACAGACTTAGCTACAGAATCATCTGATTCTGTAGCTAGTCTAAAATAGCATACAGGATAAAATAGAAATCAAATCAAATCCAATTTTCTTTCAATTAAAAACATTAAAAATGAATCACTAATGATTCAAATGATTTTATCATTCTAATTAAACA
Organism: Picea sitchensis; assembly: GCA_010110895.2. Taxonomy (NCBI): domain Eukaryota; kingdom Viridiplantae; phylum Streptophyta; class Pinopsida; order Pinales; family Pinaceae; genus Picea; species Picea sitchensis. Next base: position 52,841 of record SNQJ01S0036127.1, on the reverse strand, counting down.
AAATCAAAAGTGATTCAATCGAAAACAGGGGTAAGAGTACTTTGTTTTCTTTTACCATAAAATCGGGTCAAACAGTAACAAGACTGTTTCATATCCAAATGAAATCAATAATGAGTGATATCGTATGTGATATGATCTAATCCAACACAACCAATTTCCACTTGTCACAACTATAATGATGTAATAATAGATTCATATCGTTCAATCAAATGTAAAGATAGAAAAATTGTTTCGATTATGTTCAAATGAAATCATACTTAACAACATCAACCCAACGAATTTCGTGATTGATCCTTGCACAGTCAACAGACAGGATCGAAAAATCATGATCCCAATCTTAATAGAATCAACAGAGGTTATAATTATCAGCTGGGCAAATAATCAAAACAAATCACGACTGAGTTTAATTATAGAAACAAATCGTGAACCTAGATATAGTCACTTTCGTTCCTCAAATCAAATTTAAACAGCATATTCATTGCAATATGAATCAAACTGATAACATGGTGGAGTAAACCAACGCGAATCAACCGGCTGGGTATAACCGTTATGAATCGTATCTATTCACGATTTGGGTGCATATTAACAGAAACATATTGAATATAATCCAAATTATATTCCTCTTGGTCGAAAGTCATATGGGACATAAAACCGTAACAGTTAACCATTATTGTCAATCATATCGTATACATTATAACCAATTCGAATCGAAACTTGATTATATTCAAAATTGAAATACAAGAAACAGGTTGTGTTTAGAATAGATACAAACGAATTCAATTGACAGCAGAGTATCCAATTTAAGCTAAATCAAACCAATCAAATCCATACCACGATCAATCAAATCGAAGAAAATCCAATCGAAGCTAAACTAGGAAAACGAAATTCCATTAATCAAAACAAAACTATGTACATAATGCATATAATATGACAGAGCAAATCCACGTTGTAATCAGAGCTATTCAAAGAATTTGAATTCATTATATAAACAAGTGATAGAACATACCAGTGGGGCTGCTCAAACTATGCCAACTTTGAATTCACGACCGTTGTAGCTGATTCCACATTTTTAAACAAAATAGAGTCTGTCGTCCTCTGTTTCTTATCAGTGGTTTGTAATTTAGCCTTTTGACTGGTAAGTTGTGCAACCTGGTCCTCCAAAGAGTGAATCCTCGATTGTAGCATTGGCACATCAAGATAATATCTTTCCAACCACGAGCTACATTGATCACAGGGTGGCGTTGTAGGTTTTGACAAAGCAGGAGAGGGTTTGGATGAATGGTCGGGGTCTTCACAAGGCAGCTTAATGCCTGGGTAGTTAGGGTTGTTTTGGAGGCAAGGGGGTAGTTTCGACACAAATTCATACGAGGGTTCGGCACACAAACCTTCCGAATAGGGATATTCACTAGCCAAGAAACGCTCCACTTCCGAGTCGGAGTCTTCACTCAACACGATAGGGTTAGGGTTGACAGGAGGTTTTGTCTTGTTCCTCGCCATCCAAGAAATTAGACGGGCATTCTTTTTGCCTTTGGCGTTTGCAGTGGTTTTGGCTTTGGGCTTTTTTCCCACAAGATTATCAGTCTTAACACCCTTAGGCACAGAGTGGGGTAGGTCGATAGGTGATTCGAGCAAGGGTTTAGGTAAGAGGATGTTGTAGGGTACCGAGGGTACAGTCTTGTCTTCGCTCACCACAGGTTTGTCAACCTGTGGTGGGTTCGAATCCTCAAAATCATTCTGAGTAAGAAAATCGTTCCAACAGTCTCTGTGTAACCCCAAATGACAGACAATAATCATTTTAACCAGCCCATAGTGAAAAAGGCTACTATCAGCCTGTTTCCTTTTATATTTTTTAGACATTTTAAACAGGCTTCTATGCAAGTAATAGGGCATATTGAGTTGATAACCCATAAAAACCATAAGCAAACGAAGGTGGTGTAAGAAAACAAACCCGTACCGACCTTCGCAGGTGATAAATTGTTTGATAATCATCAATAAATCATGCCAACACTGTTTCAGTATGGTCATGGGCAAACCTTTATCACAGGAGCTAACCTTGCACGACTGGAAGAGCAATGTCCAAGGGACCTCTTCCACTTTGCAATTCTTGGACCATCGTTGTCCAGTGGCAGGCAAACTCGTAGCAAGACTGATAAACTGCTCGTCAATTTGCAATTGAACATCGCCGACCTTGGTTCGACAGCCATCAAAGGTCATGGCGAATTGCCTAGCAACGCAGAGGTTAAAACCATCAAATTTCTGTATGAACGGGAGCCACCCATTGTCCTCGAGGTCACTGCGGGCACAATCGAACATCAACGGAGCCTGGCCACCATTAGGTTCATCCCTCATGACTGGAGCCATGGTGCGAGCACATGGTAAGGGTTTGGGTCGAATTCCTCAACACACAGGAGCAGAGTCATTTGGGCTAACAGCTATGAACGATCAAAGGGGAAGCATTAATGTGCACATGCGAGGGTGGTGGAGTTATTCACCACCATGCATAATAGTAATGGCAAAGTACAACCGGCGGATTAAACCTCTGTTCAAACAATCATAACATAGTTCAAAACCAAATCATTCGGCCAACCAAAGAATCAAACGGTGGATGATATACCAATGCGCCATTATAATATTTCAAACCATGAATATTCAATGTGAAATCAAACCCAAATGTTAACCACGCACCATTGCATAAATGTGTTATCAAAAGTTTTTAAAACATTGTGACAATCGATTTCATAAAATTGACAAGCCAAAAGCTATAAAAGATTTTAACATAAGGATCACATTATATATAAAAACTAAAATAAACCATGACCCCTATGTGATTCAATGAATCAAGTATAAACCCACATGCTCAATGTCTCATAAGTTTAATAAAATCAGATTGCGCAATCAAAGTAAAAATAGGCAAATAGGCATAGTTCGAAAATCCTTTTAGCCACATAATAATAATCCAAAGGTAAGTGCCATTCAAAATATCAATAAAAAGATCATGACAGTTCAACTAACGATGGAGGAGTTTTCACGCTTACAGTCGTGAAAGCTAAATGGAGACCAATTTGCAAGTGTCGCAAGAAATGAAAATATCGTCTATTTGCAAAATGCGACGACAATTTGAAGTTCAGAAGACATAGGTGTAGGCAGCTTATAGGACAAGGGAAAAAATTGAATTGGCTGCCAACAAACCCTGATGACAGCATAGAGTTAGACTCAAAAGGATTGTTCCCATGTTGGTTGCTTCCATAGCCCCCTTGTCCATTGTATGCAGTTTGCCGAACCATTGCATCTTCATATAGACTATCCAATGTGAGCTTGTTAAAGCCACCAGCCTAGTCGCACAGGAATTAATGGTTGACCTTAAATAAATTAAAAAAGTCTGAACCTTGGCAAATTCAATAAACAAGACAATGAATGGCTAAGACACAACAAGCTAATAAATTATATACAATATTTCAACTTCTATGGAGAAATACGCAAATGTCTATAATACAACACAAATATCAGCAGAAAAAGGCACACACAACTGAACTTATTCATTTGGATCTCATTCAAGAGCCTACATAACTTTATCAAGTCTGTCATTTAATCTGAAAAGGAAACAAGCGTTTACCTAATATCTTGCTGGTCTTGGCAATTCATTGTCTTTTTATATACAATATTTCAACTTCTATGACCAAATATGCAAATGTCTATAATACAACATAAAGATCAGCAAACAAAGGCACACATAACTGATGTTATGCATTCAAAATCCTTCCTAGGTATGGTTTGCCCGCTCCTGCTCACGATTAATAGCCTTCTCTTTTCGGTCAGAAAAGCAATGGTAGAAGAAGTGTTGTATATCTCTCGGATATATCGCCGAGATATACAGGAGGCCGATATATTGTTTGGAATATGTCGCGACATATTCGATATATTGAATGTGTCACGACACATTGTGAAAATATCACGAGATGATGGAAAATATCGGCCTGCTGGCAAAAAAAAAGGTGGAACTCAATTCTGCAACAGATTTTTTGTCTAAGGCATTAAGTTGGATCCAAGATCGTGGGTGCCGGTCAAATTGAAGGATGGAATCACTATGCCTATTATGCCTGCAGTATTTTATTCATTATATTATGGATGAACCTGGCCTAGTCTAAAACTATATCCCATCGCTGATTTTTTTACTTATTATATGTTGTATCATCTCGTCACTGAGTTACAAGAATGCTTGCAGGCCTCTTTATATTAAAAGGAAGTTTATTTAATGAGACGCAACCCATATGGGTTTTTCAAATGCAGTATGCTTATGCACTGTGCAGAATGTAATTTTCTCTCTCTCCCAGATAGAAATTACAGATTTTTCCAAGGAAAATTAAGGAACTGAAACATCTCCCGTCTATAAAAGAAAACAATTATGCAAAATATTCACACTTGAATGAAAATTTACAGAAATTGTCAATAATTGATCTGTGTATGTGTTTCTAATAGATTGCAGACCAGCAAACCCAATGTGTTCAAAAGTATGCTAAAGAGGCCAAAATGGCATATTCCTTAGCAATGAGGATCTAAAAACAAGAGAAAGTTGTTGTGGCTAAATGGGCATTGGCAGATAGGCTGGAGGGGATGGATGTTTGAACATAGACAAGATGAGTCATAAAAGATCTGCTATGGCCCTCAAAGAGGCAATGAATAGTAAATACCATGTCTCTGTTAAAAAGAATACCACTCAAATCAATACGAGTCATGTGCAGAAGATCATGACCAATGTTGTATTTTCATATTTATGTAGCTACTAGAAATGTGTCTATTTGATGTTGTTATTGCTTTACATGTTTAAAAAATTGAAAACAATGAGTGTTTTTTGTATTTTTTTGAGGTCTTCCGACATTTTCATAGATATTCCGATATTTTCTGCTGATGTCACCAATAAGTTACATTCCGGACCCTCGCCGATACTTTCCCTGAGACGAGATATACAGCATTGATTCAGATATCATGCAAGAGCCTACATAACTTCACCAAGTCTGTCATTTAAACTCAAAAGAAAACGAGCATTTACCCCAATGCCCAAAACACAAAAATAGTATAAATCAACTCACACTGTATTCACTTGGTCATCGATAATTCTAACATTTGGGTCACTGTGTGGTATAAACTCTGGGTAATCTTCCTAGCTGATTACGCTAAACAAATATCCCCACTATGGGAGCACCACTTTCGATCTAGTACTTGCCTCTATGTTTTTGAATGCAGGAGGTTGGGAAAATTCCATTTTGGTAGACGTTCGGACGACTGGCTCCACTTTAGTGGCAAAATCAAGCTTTCTAACAACGTCAAGAGAAGATCCTTCACTGACCTCCGCTTCTTTCATTTTTGGTGCTCTCGGCAAGCGCCTGGTCGTTGGCTTCCTAGGAGGCATTTTCCCTGCACAAAGAACAAAATGAGATACTGACTTGTAGAAATGATATTGAAATATAGACAATTGTGACTACCAAAATGATACAGACGATTCATACCTCCTCTTCCCACAAGCTTAACCTAGTTTAGAATTCTAAAAACCGACTGTGAGCTCTTGAAACGCTTTCTCGCTCCTTCGACTGCTCTGGCAATGAAAGACTTGGGTACTGAATGTTGTGTTTGAATTTGTCTTTACAATTTAAACATAGAGCACACTTACCTTGTCGCGTTAGTTCTTGAATTCATGGCGTAAATGCGATCTGCACAATCCATCACCAAGATCTGAATCATGCTAGGGATTGAATGCAATCGCAGGCCAACGGCCCAGGAGCGGGGTACTACGTAGTTCATCGACAGTTTCAAACTCATATTATTTGGTCGGCACGTAGGTTAGTAATGTGTGTTGATCAACGCATTAATTAGTCTATTAAATAACAAAATCCAATCTTATTTTCCACCGAAGATGTCCCATCATACCGTCGATGTCCAATCAGTCCGTCGGTTTAAACAAGTGGATCGAAGTCAGCATTTTTCTTATACAATGTCCATTAATACCTTTTTTTAGCAAAATTTTTGATGTCGACCCGGACTGTCGTACAGTGATGATGTGGAAATGTTGACCTAGAAGGGTGATCATGACACGTGACGTTTGATTTTGGCTCCTTTGTTAACAAATTTCTTCGGAATCGGGGATTTTCTTTAGACATGGACCTAGGAACCTCATCCTATCATGTTGATGTCGATGACATGTTGAGGATTGACAATCAACGAGTTTCTATGGTCATCATTTCCTGATTTCATCCTTCGGAGTTCACCGATGCCGAAAACGTATTACCGATTGGCGATCGGTGATCGATGGTGTGTCGAAGTAAATACTTTCCGTAGTTTAAGGTTTCCTTTGGATATCACTGACCCCAAATGCATCGGCGATCATAGGTTCATTAGGTGTGTCAATGTTAGCATTTTCCTTTTCGTACCTCCCCGATGTCGATGATACATTGACAAGATTTCGACAACTTCTTCACAAGACATAATCAATGATCGGCGCACCCACTCTTCCATTCTCCTGATGTCGATGATACATCGACGATCGTCGTTTTTCGTTGTCGTATGTTTGATTTTACTGTGTAGATCGCGTCGATGCCGATAATGGGTGCATGGCTCAAAATTTTAGCTGTATATACTTAGTTAAAATGCCAAGTGTACTTTAGAAGAGAAGTTAATCTATTCAACAAATCCAAACCAATCCGAATGTGATCGATGATAAAACATAGGAACGGAAAACTTAATGATCCCTACACGACTGACTCAATTCAGAAAGAGGGAAAAAAGACAAAGTGGTACCCAAAAGAGAACATTTTCACAAAGATTTTAGGGTGTGTTGAGTGCTCAACAAATGGCGATTCTTTAGGAGAAAATAGAATCTTTGCTCCTTCCTTCGGGCTTAGCTTGTGCAGAAGTTGGTTGAGAAACTTTATGGCTTTGCATTCAATAGATTATTTCCTATCAATGCGTACATAACTTCTCGGGTTCGTGAATCTGGATCTGCCTATGGATTTCAACCCTTTTCCACCTTCGTTCCTCTTGACCATGACCCACACCCTTCTTTGACAAGAGTCAAGTAAGGCATCCACTGGCTTGACGCCATTTTTAGTTATTATTATTCCCTCACTACGGCATTTCTCTTCTGCCAGCGAGCGTCCATAGCCCCAGCGAAGTCACCCCGACATCACAGAGCGTTATTCGTTGTTAGCGAGCGTCTATAGCCCCGACAGAGTTATCTGCATACCCTCTCGGACTTTGCACTCCTTTCAATATAGCTCATTTTCTTCTGGAAAAAATGCCATGAGTGAGTCGGAGAGGAGCATTTTGTTATCTGCAAGGAAAAATTGTTAAGGTGGAACCCTTCCTAACTTTTTCTAGAGGTACATGTGATCATTTCCAACTAGCCATATTTACCTTTCAGCTTTACCAGACCACTAGGCGAATATTTCATCACTTACCAAGGTAGTATGCTTTACAAAGACAACATAAAGATCTCCTTTGAAAATTTGTATTTTCCCAGCGTCTCTTATGTTGCACATAAGCGTAAGTTAGGAGCAGAGTCTGATTCACCATATATATTAAATTCAACCACTTCCTTACAGAACACAACTTAATTACAAGAAAATATCGAGCAAAAGAAAAAACAAAAAGAAAGAGGAGTTTGCAATCGGCCTACCCTAAACCTACACACTTATCCTAATCAAAATATATGCTAAAAGAAAACATAAAAAAACACATTTTTTTTAAGAGAAGTATTGTTTTAAGGCTTGGCCATTCACCAAGAGGGTGTTGAGTCCCCCCCTCAGATTTTGCAACCGGTATGTGCCTGCCCCAATTTTCTCAGATACCTAGAAAGGTCTGAGCCAAAGATTTTGAAATTTCGAGTGTTTTCCTTTAGACTTGTTTGATTTATCCCATTTAAAAACTAGGTCCCCTACTTCAAAACTTTTTTCTATGACCTTATGTTTGTCAAACCATATTTTAATTGTTTGTTGATGAGCGGTGAAAATAGATTTATCCTTTTTTCTTTCTTCCAGCATGAGAAGGGTATCAATTCTTTGTTGTAGAGCAGATGAGGGTTGACCTCTTGATGCCTGGGCGAGCTGTAAAGATGGAAGATATAATATGTTTGGCAGAATGGCTTCTTTCCCATATACCAAAATGTATAGAGAGTTTCCTATGGCTTCTTTAGGTGTTACTCTATCGACCCATAGGGCATTATGAAGTGAACTATGCCAATTCCTTTGATTTTCAACAATTGTCTTTTTTAAGATTCTTACCAATTTTTTGTTAGTTGACTCTGCTACCCCATTCCCTTGCAGATAATAGTTTGCAGAGTATCTTATCATGATCCCCTTGGCAAGAGAGAATTTGTTCAAGCGTATGGAAGAAAAGCAGGCATCATTGTCAAAAATGAGGGCAGAGGGTAGTCCAAACCTCGTTATCAGTTGTTGTTCTATAAATTGTATTACTACCTTTTCATTAATGTGTGTGAGAGGGATAGTCTCCATCCATATTGTAAAATAGTATGTAGCAGTCAAGATATATTTATGTTGTTTTGAAAAATTGGGAATAATTTCTCCTATGACATCTATTCCCCACTACTCGAATGGTGTGGATATAGTCATCGGCTGGAATGGAATGGTTTCTCTCTTTTCCCTACTGGCGCTCATTTGACAAGTTTTACATTTCTTGGCATATGTGTGAGCATCCCTGAACAGAGTGGGCCAATAATAACCATCCCTTAACATTTTATGAGCCGTGGTTTCTCCTACAAAATTCCCACCTACTGGGTCGTCGTGGAGTTCTCTCAGCACCTATTCTGCATCGTCTTGTTCAAGAAATATAAGAAATACTCCATCATAGTTTACGCGGAAAAGCACAGAATTCATGAGGCGATATTGAGTGGATTTTAACCTGAGGGCTCTCCTTTCTCTAGGGTTTAGATTTTTGGGACAAGACCCATGATGCAGGAGATAAAAAAAGGTTTCCATACCAGTATTCTCACTCGGGAGGTATGTATAGGGCTTCACCGCACCATAATGATAGCTTATTTTCCCGACCAAGGTCTTTTGCGTTAATCAAATATTGGGCCTCGGTAGCTAGTTTACATAATCCTTGTCCTTGGAGTATTTTTCCAGGTTTTATGTCTAGATCAAATTCCTGAACGAATGCCATCCAATTTCCCCTCATTTCTCCCATCTCCTATTCAGTGAATAAAGATTTGACTGCAGGGTGAGGAACTATGACTTTGGTGTGATTATTCAGGATATAGGATCTAAAATGCTTGTCTGCTTTATATAATGCATAAGCATGTTTGTCTATAGAAGGGTATTTTATTTCAACTCCTTGAAGATTGGTTCTCATAAAGGATATTGGTGCCTCATTTTTTTCATCAAAGTTTTGGGTAAGTACTGCAGCCAAGAATTGGTCAGAAGCAAAGGTATAAAGGAAAAAACCATTGCTAAAGTTAGGGATTCACAGCACTAGTGCCTGGGATATTGTAGTATTGATGTTATTAAAATCTCCTCTCCTTTGTTCATCCCATTTAAACGTTGCATCCTTGTGAATCATTTTTTGTAAAGGTTTAACAGTTTCGGCGAATTCAGGAGTAAACTTTCTCACAAAATTGATCTTCCTGAAAAAAGATTGCATGGCTTTTTTATTGTGAGGCAAAGGAAGTTGACCTATTGATTTTATTCGCTCAAGATCAATGCTAATTCCTCCTTGAGATATGATGTGACCTACTAATTTTCCTTCCTCTACACCATAGATAGTTTTCTTGGGGTTCAAAGATATTCCATATTTCCTACACCTTTCAAAATTCTGAGTCAAATGTTGAACGTGGTCTTCCTTGTTTTTTGAGTATATTGTTATGTCATCTATATAGACTACCACACACTTGTTAATCAATCCCAAAAAATCTGCATCCATGTCCCTCTGGAAGGTTTCTCCTATGTTAATCAACCCAAAGGGCATGCGTTTATAAGCAAAGGTTCCCCACTTGGTTTGGAAGGTATTTTTTAATTGATCATCTTCTGAAACCAGGACCTGGTTATACCTCGAGAAACTGTCTAGGAGGGAAAAAAAATCAGAGCCGGATATTTTTTGTAGGAGTTGTTCCATGGGTAGGACTGGGTAGTTATCTTTTTTTGATGCTCTGTTAAGGTTTCTGAAATCCACACACAGACAGATCTCCCCAAAAAAATTTCTGACATGCACCAAATTGGCTACCTAGGCAGAGTGTCTAATCTGAAAAATAATCTTGGCATCTAACAATTTCTTCAACTCTTGATACATCAAAGGTTCCAAAGATGGGTGATACTTCCTGAGTTTTTGTTGGAAGGGTTTTACTCCATATTTTAATGGGATTGTGTGTTGGATAATGTGAGTGTCATAAGTTTGTAATTCTTAGTAGGACCACACAAAGACATATTGATATTCTTTAAAAAGTTTGAGATCAAATTTCTTATCTTCTTTGGACATTGTTTTACCTGTATTTACATTCTTGTGGTTTTCAGGGGTTCCAAGGTTTATAGTCTCTTATATAGAACATGAGCTCCTTGCTTTTGCATTCTTTGACCCTCTACATCTTTCCCTTAGGTCGAAAAGGTTCTTGAAATTGGCCACCCCTTTCGGTATCATGTGAAACCTTGGTTTTTTATCAGAGTGATATATTCCCTTCTTCTATTCATGGAGATTTGATTTTTTGAGTAGTTCTTGGAATATTTCATCATCAATGGCCAAATCCCTACAATTCTCCTTGTTAGTCAGGAAATCTACAATCTGTTCATCTCCTTCAAATACTTTCCATTTATAAATGTTGTTAGGCACCGACGACTTGTAGAGAAGTTCCACTGTGAACCTAGAGGCTTCATAATATTCTAAAGAAGATAATCTCGAGCCTGAGGTGGCTAAGGAATCAGCAAGAGTATTCTTTGTCTTGGGAACAGCAGTAATGTTGAAGGCCTCAAAAACATTTATTAGTCTGTGTACCTCTTGCTGGTAATTTCTCAAGTGAGGTGAATTGAAATGGACAATATTCTTCACTTTCCTAATGATAATTTCAGAGTCTCCAAAAACTATCAATTCTTTAATGTTTAGGTCTATGGATTTCTTCAGTCGTTGAATTAGAGCTTCATATTCAACAATGTTATTGGTGCATTCAAATTCTAATATGCAGGATAAGAACTTATGATTCCCCTTTTGATCAATGAGAATACATCCTGCTCCCAACCCTTCTTGCGATTTAGACCCATCAAAATACAGCGTCCAAACTTGTGAGAAAAATTTAGTAATTTCTTCATGACTAGTTATTTTCTCACCTTCATCTTACTTGTTTGTTGCTCCCAATGGAGAATCCTGATAGAAGATGATTTCTTTTGCGGTTTCTAGTAGATTTACTTGAAAAAACATTTCATAGTTTTGAGTGAGAGGTACATCAGACAAGAGAGGGGAGAAATTGTTGAAATCAGAATCGCAGGAGTAGTTTCCTAACACTGGGAAATTTGTCGACGAGGGTTCGTTGAAATCTTCTAACTTGGTAATAGTGTGTTTGAGATATCCTTTTCTATTGATCCTAACATGTTTGTATGTCCTTTTAATGGAAACCAGAGGTGAGCTCAGTCTGTACTAAAGTATCCATTTAATTTCTTGGACCAATCTCGGCTAAGTAACCGTCCATAGGCCTCTAGGATCTCTACTACGATTATGTCAATTACTTGAACAAATTTTGGGTGTGTAGCCATTATGATCATGACATATTTAAGTTCCCCAATAACCTTCACCTTAGTCTTATCTAGTTTTATAATGTGTTTATCACTTTTGAGCGGGGTTGCGTACAATTTCTTGCAGATTGACAATGGCATGACTTTGGAGGATGCCCCTGAATCGACTAGGAAATTATGTAGGTTTCTGTTAAAGACTTAAAACGTTAAAAGGAAAGGAGGAACAAAAGTCTTTCCTCTTTTGTCTAAAGAGAAAGCATTCACACTCGATTTATTTTTTAAATCTGTGGGGGATGGAACCTCACCTAGGTCAGTGCTTAAGGCCTATAACAGAAAATATTTTTGTTGGGGTATCCTGCACATGTCCATGACAGACACATTAGCCTTCATATTCTTCAAGTCCTCCACCACATTATAGTTTATCTTAGGAGCTTCATGTGTGTGTATGTTAGTGGGATTCTTTTGAGAAGAAAATAGGGGTTTTGGACGATTGGTCGCTTGATTCCCTCTAGATAAATGAGTAGTGGTGGTATTAGTTTGGACCGGTTGACTTTGACCTCGATTATGCACAACTAGGACTTCAGCGAGAGGTTCCTCCACTTCAACGGCATATTTGAAAGGCATCAGGTGGTTGGAATCCCCTAACAGCATGGTTGTCTCTTCCGGTGGCTCATGACTTTCCTAATCAATGCAGTTTATTGCCGAGCCACTGGGTTGTTTGCTTAGGGAGAATTCATTTAGGAATTGATTAACCATTAAATTCATAGCATGCACCCATTGAGGGAAGTCCCTTTCTGAATGATTCTCTTGGTGGTACGTGCAGAAATAGTCAGATGCTACAGTTTCTAAGTCAATGTTTAGGTTAGCTGGGGGAGGTTCTATAGATTTGAAAGGTGGATTTCTTTTAAAGAAGGATTTATAAGGTCTCTAATTTTGGTTTGCCTCCCCAACACTCATTTTCATATATATGATCTCGTTGTAGATTGTTTTTATCATCCGCTACATGTTTTCTAGATCTCCTCCTTCTTTATCAAGACCTAGTTCTGTTTGTTTTACCGGGGGTCTTGTTAACAAAAGTCCTCTCTTAGGTAGAGGTTGGGTTTCTTTCTTCGTCAATGAGATCTAACCTTCTTTGCATCCTTTCATTTGGAATTCAATCATTTTAGCCTCCTCAAAATTTTCAGTTAGGGTATGTTTGGCAGCCCTTTTTACAAACATGAAGATGGAAGCAGGGAGAGCGTTAATGTATACCTCAATCTACAACTCCTGGGTAGGTTTAGCTTTGGGTTGAAATTTTTTCAGGATAGCGGTAAACCATTGGTCGAAATATTTAACCTTCTCTTTTGGACTCATGGTGGCGGCGAAAAGTTCAGCCATTAAAGCTCATGTGGTGGTTTCTTCTGCAAATTTGTCTAAGAAATATTTTTTAAACTTCGTCCAACTAGTTATGGATCCAACTGGGAAGTTAAAATACCAAGTCGAGGTTGAATTCTCAAAGGTATAGGGAAAAATCCTACATACTACATCCTCATGTTTCATGTTCATCAATCTTATAGCTAATATGAACTTTTTTATATGGTCCTCGAGCAATCCGGAGGTTTCGGGGTCAAATTTGGGGAGTAATTTTTCTGGATGTCGAGGTAGGTTATGCACCTATCCTAGGATTTCAAGAGCATCTCTGGCCAACCATGGTTGATTATCTTGAGGTTGATTTCCCCTTTCTTAATTGTTGTCATTATTATCCTCCATGTCTTCTAATTTAGAAGTTAAGCGATCTGAGTTAGACCCTTCCTCATCAGATTCAAAATCATCAGGTTCATAGTAGTTATCAGTTGGTGTTTCGAAGATCAGATTAAGGGTTTGTTTGATCTCAGTGAGGGAAAAATATATCAGGTCTTCTACCATGTGAACAAAAACCAAGTCGGGGATGTCAACAACTGGTTTGTTTACTTGTTTTCTACGAGGAAGTAAAGGAGCTAAAGGTAACACTCCAATTTGTCGAGCATAAGCTCTTGTGATTCTTCTAAATTGGTTCAACTCCTCATGGGGGAGAGCGTAAGGTATTTCAGGGAATAGGTGTTCTACTTCCTCGTGTTGAGGTAAGTTACTCGTTTCGGGATTAATATATGTATGTGGGTTTTCTTGAGAATGAATAGCCATGCATGTGGGTTGTTTTGAATCTACAGGCTATGTGGGATATATTATTAGAAATATTCTTAGCCATTCATTCATTCAGGCCCACCTTTTAGCGCTAATTCTGTTGAGGCCCATTTGTTTAACTCAACAGTAGGAACGAAACCCGCTTAAGAGGCCCAATTAAACTCGTAAGTGTTTGATGAGTGGAATGGTTCTCTAGATCTTTGATCCGACCAATTTAACGATGGGATTTATGGGTAACTGACAAGTGTATCTTTCTATGAAAAGTTTATCCTTCAAGTTAAGTGATTCTCTTTTTGTATTTGTGTACTCGTGAATAATCTAGGTAAGATAAAGATGATGGCATAAGACAATTCATAAAGGGAAATTAATAAAGACTTAACAATGTTGAGCTTAGGATAACCCTTATACCTCAACGTGTAGACAACGATAATCAAACCTATTTCAAGCTTAGCAATAATACTTTTACTTGTGAACATTCATCATTGACTAAGATAACCATTGTAGAAACGAAAACAAATACGTAACAAAGATGAGTGTAAGAAAATTACTTCTCTTAGCTCTATTATCAATCACATATCAACACGTCGATTTCTTTTTACCATCTAGAACAAAAGAACTGTTATAATATTAAAAGATAACTTAACAATAGATACAACAAATCTTACTCAATACAGCAGCACTATCAAACTTGAAGACGGAAACAATCCCTCCTCGATCCAATCAAGTTGACGCTTTAGATGAAAAAAAATTGTCTTTGGTTCTAAACAAAACTTCTTAATTAAAGTCACACAGAAACAATTCTTTTACAATTCTCAAAAAAAAATGGTCTATCCCAAAACCATCGACCCTTTGCACGAGGTCGATCCTCTTATTTATAAAGGATCACTAAGCTAAAAATAGTTGTGTTAAGTAAAACAAAAATGACACGTGGCAGACTTTGTCTCCTCGTTCTCTTGAGATCGTCCAATTTTGTTACTGTAGTGGATGATTTCTCTCATACTCCACCCACTTGAAGAAAAGGTCTTTGCATGTGTTTGCATAGGGAAACCTACGTTGATCCATCGGTGTGGAGAAGACTTCCTTTATCTCCATTGCTTGTTCTCGATACCTGATGAGCTTGAAACTTAAGCATTGTAGAAATGCGAGGAATTTGATTGGGTGTTCCATGAACTTTGTTACTTGACCTGCAGTCATACTTGAAATCTGTGAGATCTTTGCCTCCCATGCCGAGTCTTTCTTTGCATGTCGTTTAACTATGTCATGCAGATCAGCGAAATTTTTTGGTGGTCCGAACTCTGGTAGGTCATTGTTTTCCATCTCCCGATTGATCTTCTCCCATATTTTCTCGCACTCTCCCCACCTTTCATGTATCTTCCATTGAGGTTCCTGGACCATGCTCACCCAATATTCAGTTGCCTCCCTAATTCAGAAGATGCTACTATACATCAGTACTCGGATGTCGTGCTCTTCTGAGTCTCGACGTTTTTGTACTGCATTGATGTAGTCAATAAGCTCTAAGTCTTGATGTGTCTTTTCATACCGTCTCTGCAAACTATTTACAAGTTTCCAACCCCATGAGAGTATCCTATTGAAAATCAGCTATGCATGTGGTGAAGAGATTTCTTTCACTTGTGAATTATGCATATGTTTCTCTAAACTCACTCCTCGGGAATACTACTGCTTGCGTAGAATCCTGATAATACTTCGCTAGATGGTGTACATGATATAGCTCCTTCTTTGTGGTTTATAATTATTTTTCATCACTATTCACTATGTCCAGCATTGCATCAGTTATAGTCATTCCCTCCCCAATCAGCTCAATTGTATTAGCATTTTTTATGTTGAGATGTGTTTCTTTTGTGGTGATGAGGAGTGTTCTATCAAGCGTGAGCCTCCTTTTCTTGGTTGTCCTTCTCATTACATCTTTCCTCTTTCTATCATAAGTGATCGCTTGTATATCGGCGACCTCGTCCACTTGCTCATGAATCTGTTGATCTCCCCAAGTCAGAGTGTTTCCTAGGCTTCCTGCCATATATATGTGTTCTATGACCGACTCTTGTAGTTCTTTAGCAGGGGGAATTTATGTATGTCTTGGTGACTCGAACTCCTATTGGGGTTCATCGGCTGGTGGAGTCTCAGATTTAGATGGGGAGAGGGGAAAAGGATCAACATTTACTTAAGGATCAGCTATTGGGATGTTGATTTTTGATTGATGTGTTTCTTCTTCCTGTTCACGAGAGCCCAACTCCTCCTTGGAGTTGTTCATCGTAGGTTGAATTCTCTATTGGTTGATAAATTTAGCATCTAGCATGTTTCCGGCCTTGTCGTCACCTTCTTGTGGAATTGAGGTCAAAGCTTTGGGAGTTAGAGCAGATGTTTCCTCTAGTTCTCCCTCCTCCGTGATTGGTACTAGGGTTATGAGAGAAACCCCTGAGCTTTCCTCATCGTCATATATGGTAATTAGGTATATGAGGACATCGGGAACATCTGTCCCACTTGACGTTCTTGTCCCCCCCAGAAGCGTTGTAGCAGCAGTCGACGACCTTACCTGTTTTGACATAATTTCTGGGTTTTCTAGATGAGCGGTCTGTTAATTTTAATGACCAAAATCAGCAAGCGAACAATTTTGTCATACACTTAGAAACCTAGAGATAATTGTTTTGCATGAACTCTAAAATGTCTCAAACCCACATTCAGAAATTTCAATAAGTAGAAATACACATTCCTCAGCAAATATGCAGCGGAAATAAACACAATGAACAACATTCAATCACCCATGAATAACTCAGAAATTTAGGCAAATGCTAGGGAAAACCCCAATGTGGGGAAACCCAATGAGAGAGAGAGAGAGAGAAAGAGAGAAATTTTATTATTCAGCTTCAGGAAAGTACATATCAACAGCAAAATCACAATTTCCAGCCAAGACAAAATACCTCACAGCACCAAAATTGTCCCCCACAAATTTTGCCTTGAAAAACGTGCCAAATCTGTATAGTTGTACGGCCCACCCAGAAAAAATCAACTTAAAAAATGTTCCCATAGTCTGTTGTATGACCTGATCAGTACGGCCCAGCTGCACCAACAAAACACTCCAAACAGCCTCAATTTCTGTGCCAACAAGTTGCCTTGAAAATCGTGCCCTCTTTCCTTGTTGTACAGACTATACGGATCCATACAGTACGGCCTCCAACAGCAGCAAAATATATCAGCACACACACAAAAAAATTCCCTTGAGATTTGTGCCCACTTTGTCTTGGGAAATGTGCCCTCTAAGCTGCCCACTTTCCTCTCTCAAGCTCTCTCAAAAAATCTCTCTCAATATCCTCCTCTTGTGTCTTGCACACTACCCAATGCATTCTTTTATAAATCTGAAAATGACTTTTTACCTCCCAAGTGTCTTTTCACCTTCCAACCATAAATCCAAAGGCCAAGATCTAATCTTGCCTTTTTCAAGATCAAGGGTCATGATTCATTCCCTCCAAAATGAATCACTTAAAATATTAAAGTACATTTCACTTTATTACATAAGTGCACTTTATGAAATAAAGTCACTTTATTACATAAGTGCACTTTATGAAATAAAGTCACTTTATTACATAAGTGCACTTTATGAAATAAAGTCACTTTAAAATTAGAAGGTACACTTTATTAAAAAGTCACTTTAATAAAAGAACCACTTTACAACTTTATAAAAACCCATTACAAAGTGAAGTGCCTGGTAGCGTAAACATAAGGTTACATCTGCATACAAGACAAAACATGTGGAGTACCTCCCAAGCTAAAAATCTAACACTCCCTCTTAGCGAGGGATGTACTCGTTGCCATCTCCATCATCTAGTCCCATCACACTGTGCTCTGTAGGAGCTCCCTCTGAACCTAGAGTTATCCTCAACACCTGCACAAAAACAAAACTAGAATATCTTCTCCTGGAAGCTACCTAGAACCCTGAGCTCCTTGGAGAATCCACTTCATCCTGAGCATTGGTTCAACCACACTAGTTGAGCCTCCTGCCAGTGCTCAGAAGATACTCTCTCTCTTCTCTCGAAATGCAAGATTGGGTCCTTGGTACCACTACAGTCTCAAGAGATTCCTCATGCTCTTCATCCGATGTTGAATCATACATTGAAGGTTGTCCTCGCAACATATACAACATGTTCACCCGATCACCGATCAGTTGCAGTTCCACCAAGTCTGCTCCCTTCTTGTAGATAAAGACATGTTCCCTCTTGAACAAGTATCCTACATCCTCCAAGGCTGAGCCTGAGAGCAAGTTAACCCTCAACCCTAGAACAAAGAGAACTCCATCAAGCTCCATGAATCCTCCATACTCGAGTTGGAATCTAACCCTTCCAACTCCATTTACAGCTCGCACCATACCACCTTCATTTACCACCTATCAGTCGGGACCTATCTCTGTGATATTTAGGAATACTCGCCAGATTCTCGTCATGTGGAAAGAGGCTCCACTATCCACAATCCATCTGATATCACCTCCAAATCCTCCGCTACCAACATTGGAAACTAGGGTAAACAAAAAAAAATCCTTGTCATACTTGGAAGAAAATTCCTCCATGGTTGTTGTAGTAGTTGTCTCGGGCCCCTCTGGTTCCTTCTTCTTCTTCTTCCTCTCAGTAAAATGAAAATCAAGGTGTTCCAACTGGTTACAACAATAACATCTTACTTTACTCAAGTCCCTCCCGGAACTTCCTTTCTTCTTGATCTTTGCAGTAATAGAAACATTATCATCAACTCCATTTGTCTTTTGTCCACTGCTCTAAGATCCTTCCTGGATCTCCTCCTAAGTGAAATCATCCCACAGTCTACTCCAATCTAGAATATGCTCATGACCCACCACACACTTCACGAAGACTTCACATTCTTTAGTGAAGCCTTACAAGTCTATCCTCACTTGTTGAAATGGGTACTTGACACTGAGAGGGGGGGTGTGTGAATCAGTGTCACAAAAAATTGGACAATTTTCCACTTTTCACAAATTAACTGAACAATAAATATTTATTTCATTTTCTCAATCAATATATATAAAAGAATAAATATTTTATTTATTAATATAATCTTCATATAATTATGAAAGACCCAACTCTCTGTTACAAGACCCAGCTTGTAGTTCTCAGATCCAACTGAGAAATGAGGAATCCAACCCTCATAACAAGTCCCAGCTTGTTGATCTCACATCCAACTTAGATGTGAGGAATCCAATCCTCATACAAAACCCAACTTGTAAACAGGCACCAACCTGATAGAATGAAATTTCATTCAATCCATTATATATAAATATATATAATTCAACAAATTCAACTACCCACCTTCTCACCATTCCTTCTTGCTTATATAGTCTTCGAACTGGTGTGAATTCGAATCATCATGTCTTTTGACATATGAACCATTGTACCTTTTCATTTAAATGATAATATTAATCTTTATTTAATATCATTTTTCCTTTTATCCTTTATATTCATAATGCTCATGAATTAACTCTCTTTTAATCATGACTGTGTGTCGGTTCTTTTGTTTTCATGAGTTGATCGCAGACATGGATCGACTCATCATATCATTCTCATGCGTCTGCTACATTCTCTATCCACCAACAAATCATATTTGATCTCTTATCGATTCTCTGCATTGTTCTGGTGTTAAATCTCTGTCAAATTAAATCTGTATGAGGCACTTCCATCAAACCATTTTAAAATGATCACAGGCGTAGAACCACGGGCTTACGAATTTAAGCATTGTCTCATTTTACCCTTATTTCTCTATTCCATACGACCGTGGGTGGTGACCAGGCGCTTGACTAAATAAGTGTTTGATCTCTTGTCAAGATCAACGGTCACGTTTTAATCACATGATGAGATGGACGATTTTTGACACTTTGGGACATCGGCTATTCCACTTATGTTATCCTTCCACTGTACTTGATCAATGGTCGAGAATGCTCCTGAAGTGTTCTTTGGATCAGACGACTCATGTCCACTTCAGGACTTCGGATTTTGGGACTTTGGAACTTAGGTCATTTTTTGGTGGTGAAACTCCCAAAGTAAAACTCTCAGAGTCACGTAACTTACTGATGTCACTTGTTGACATGGCACGAGCCGAGTGGCTACCACGTGTCACTCAGATTCATGATTTACACATACCTGATATGTCGATTTCATCTTGACCCTTGTCATTATCTGACTGTGCCACATGTCCTTGTTGACGTGGTCTGTCACATGTAGTTGTTGACATAGATCTCTCGATGGTTGGCACGATTCCCAGAACCAAATCAACAGACATATTTGATCCTTACACTTATCCTTTTACTGCTTAATCTGGCGGTTGGGACTTAATCAAGCATTGATATGGATGGCCACTATTTACATCACGACTTCATGCTTCGTGTATTTCAGTATCTGTAAATCTTCATACAACCTACAACTGTGATCAGGCATCAGGCGCCTATCCAAAAGGGCACTTTGGAGACGCGGACTTCGAGTCTTTTCACTATATGATGCAGCCAATCTTTCGATAGATTGAGATCCAAATCCCGTGCCAGTAGCAGGGTCCCTATAGCGGAGTTCCTAGTCCCAGATCCTATAGTTAGTTGCAGATCCATATGGATCTCATCCAGTTCAATAGCTAATTTCAGCAGCATATCCAGTAGCAACCGCCCAATATACGAAAATACAAACCACCAACCCAACGTGGGCGGAGGCATAGATAGCTGGAGAGAGATACATCTCGAGACGGGTTATAACCCCCTGCATATGTAGCTGGTTAGGGGAATCACCTTGCTAAACATCCCTTCCAAGTAATTAATACAATATTACTAAAGGGAATCGTGCAATACTAAGGCAAATACTAAGGCAATAGAATTAAGAATGCTACGTAAGGCAAAGGCATATAGCCAGCTCCTAATTGACGAATTATAGGCAATGGGTGATAGCTCCTCTTCCTAGGCCTATCTCACATATGACCTCGGGCTATGACTCGGGACTCAACGTCTGAGTGCTTCACAACTTCATGCTTCGTGAAGTTTGAACTTAGCTCCTCACACTTTCTCCGAATTGTGAATCTGCGAATTTGTTTATCTGTTGCCACGTCCCCGCCTTCCAACCAACGGCTAGGATCTCTTCGCAACTTCAGAATTCGTAAAGTCAATGCTCTCTTGCGTTCTTCTTTTCTTATCCTATCCTTCCACTTCAAAGTGATCCAACATTCCTTCTACTAGCTTATCCTGTCCTTCCACTTTAGAATGATCCAACGGTTGTCGGGTATTTGAATATTCGAAGTCTCAGCCCTTTTACCTCGCTTATCCTATCCTTCCACTTAAAGTGATCTAACGGTCATGAAGACTCTCGAAGCAGATCAAGGATGGATGTGGGATCCTCAACTCGCACGGCTTTTATGACTATCGTCGAGTTCTGCTATGGAAACTGCTCGTTGGTAGTGGAACTAATTCCAACCGTAGATTTATTGTCGAGTGACAATCGACGGTCAATGTGGATTATGGAACCACAACTTGTGAGTGGTTTAATTTGTTACCAAATCTCCGCAATTTATCCCTATCGTTGATTTGGCGCTTGCGTATCAACGGTCTTGATTTGATCTGATCGTTGACTATTCCTCCAACGATCCTTTAAGCCTACGGTCACTCATATGACCGAAGTTCGTTACATGAGATGATCAACACCGTCAATTTATTGATCATACGGTTGTTGAATCTTCTCACCTTTTCCTGTGCATTGATCGACTTCTCAGTCTTTCCATCGATCCCGACGACATTTCTACAATGTGCTCTTCCTTCTGAGCTTTGATATTCGTTCGCTAACCTTCCTAATCTTTAATCTTTTGCATACTATCATATTGTTTGACATTCTCATCCTTTGCATACTTTCAATGCGCTTTTATTCATGAGATTTTAACTCTGCATAATGTTTGACATTCTCTGCTAACTGATATATTGTTGACATCAATGACAATTTCATCTATGATAAATCAACAATGACAATTCATCATAACAACTTATCATCACATCATAATGACATCAACTGTTGACATCAGTGACAACATATCAATGACAATATGTCCAACATCACCAACTATGAATCGGATATGACCTCTCCAACAACATCCAGCTCATCTTTCACTTGAGCTACCCAAGTAAGATAAGAAGAAACACTCTCCTCCTTACACATCTTAGAATCATGCAGCTTATTCTTCAAGGCCATCTTTTGGTTCTCATTCTTCACCTCAAATAAGTTCTTAAGTGCATCCCACATCTCCTTGGATGTCTTCTTCTCAGCCAAGTGTAAGATAAGGTGAACCTTCACCCCATCTAGAATAATCCTCTGAGCCTTGCCCTCCTTGACCTCATGAAAATCCAAAGCAACAGGATCTGTTGTGGGAACCACAACAACATAACTGACATAGTTCCAAATCTTGTGCTCCTTGAGAAGAGCCGACATTCGGACCTTCCACTACAAATAGTTGGATATGTCATCCAATTGATCTTTAGATCTAATGCATGTAGCCATATTCCATGTCACAGCTCAAGGAAAACAATCACAAATTTTCCCTCTTCAACCTTGCCCAAATATCTCATTGTTCATTGTCACTCAAAGACAAAGCTCTGATACCATGTAGATTTTTAATGACAAAAACAACCAAGCTAACAATTGTTTCATACACTTAGCAAACTAGAGATAATTGTTTTGCATGATCTCTTAAATGTCTCAAACCCACATTAAGAAATCTCCATAAGCAGAAATACACATTGCTAAGCAAATATGCAGTGGAAATAAACACAATGAAAAACATTGAATCACCCATGAATAACTCAGAAATTTAGGCAAATGTCAGGGAAAACCCTAATGTGGGGAAACCCAATGAGAGAAAGAGAGAGAGAGATTTTATTATGCAGCTTCATGAAAGTACATATCAGCAGCAAACTCACAATTTCCAACCAAGAGAAAATACCTCACAGCACCAAAATTGTCCCCCACAAATTCTGCCTTGAAAAACATGCCAAATTCGTATAGATGTACAGCCCACCCAGAAAATATCACCTTGAAAAATGTGTCCACATTATGTTGTACGTCCTAATCATTACAACCCAGCTGTAGCAAGAAAACACACCAAATAGCTTCGATTTTTGTGCCAACAAGTGTCCTTGAAAATTGTTCCCTCTTTTCTTGTTGTAGGGACTGTACGGATCTGTATAGTATGGCCTCCAACAGCGACAAAATATATCAGCACACAAACAAAAATTTTCCCTTAGGATTTGTGCCCACTTTGTCTTGGCAAATGTGCCCTCTAAGCTGCCCACTTTCCTCTCTCAAGCTCTCTCAAAAAATCTCTCTCAATCTCCTCCTCTTGTGTCTTGCACAATACCCAATGCATTCTTTTACAAATCTGAAAATGACCTTTTACCTCCCAAGTGTCTTTTCACCTTCCAACCCTAAATCCAAAGGCCAAGATCTAATCTTGCCTTTTTCAAGATCAAGGGTCATGATTCATTCGCTCCAAAATGAATCACTTAAAATATTAAATTACATTTCACTTTATGAAATAAAGTCACTTTAAAATTAGAAGGTACACTTTATTAAAAATTCACTTTAATAAAAGAACCACTTTAAAACTTTATAAAAACCCATTACAAAGTTAAGTGCCTAGTAGTGTAAACATAAGGTTACATCTGCATGCAAGACAAAACATGTGGAGTACTTCCCGAGCTAAAAAGCTAACACAATCTCCTCTAGTGGAGTTGACTTTGAGCCATTTAGCTCTTCTCCAAGATCGATTGTGTCGACCGAGATGACCCTTATGGGGTCTATCGAAGGGTTAAGTTGGGGGTCACTTTCTAACCTTTGGATGACTCTTTGAGCTTCTTCTAGCATCAACATCCCTCTCCTCTATGCCTATGTGGCTTCTATTGCTTTGTTTTCTTCCCTAACACTGAGGGCTTATTGAGTTGTCTATTCTATCGTTTCAACCTGCTCATCCATTGTCATGGATTTAAATCTTGTCATATTTAGGTTAGCTTTTCTTTGGAGCACCTCCTCCCAGTCCTAAGCACCTTCTGTAAATATTTTGTCTTCAAACTTATCATGGGCATACGGCCAGGAAGAAGACACCTGTGACGCATGCAGGGGTACTAGGCCCTTTGGGTCATGTTTGTGAAATTGGTTTGTGGGAAATATATACTTCAACTAGATCAAACCCTCTTGTTTTGCTTGTGCAGTATCTTTCACCATGTAAAACCCTACATGAAATCCATAGGGTATGAATGCTCTCTTTTTGTCCTATACCAAAGTGGCATTATAGCCTTGGAGAATGGTTTGATAACAAATTTCTCCCACAATGAGTCAATTTAGGACATGAGTGGGGAGTAAATGTGGAGCGCCAGTGGCCCCAAACACTCTGATATAGGTGGTGGTTTCTTCCATGTACCAGTGGCCTACTTTGGAAATCATTTTCTTAGCTGATTCTGTAAGCCTTGGGAATTCTTTCTTAAAAAGAATGGAATAGACTTTAGATATAAATTCATCACATATGAGGGTGTAAGATCTCTTGTACCTGTTCTCCCACGGAATGTTGAAATATACATGCAAGGGTAGATCTGCAACATGTCAACTCATATTCATGCCTGCGAAGACAATCCTTGCACAGATCACGTCCAATAAGTATGACGCCATGTGGAAAGATGGTGTTTCTCCATCCTTTGGCATCTGGTCTTGCAATATGTTGGTCCTTAGTTGTTTCGAAATGATCACTCCCCAGTTGAATTTGCTACCGAAGATTTCCACAATGTATGCTAGGGGCATCCATGCTTCCGAAAACTTGGCGCAATCCCTTTCCCCATATAATCAATAGATCAGAGCCATCATATATATATATGGCTCTCTAATATTGGTTGTATTGTACCATCCATTGCTCATGTTTGTAAACTTCTTATCCTCTTTCCACCTTGAGGCCATCAACCTGTTGGTGTCATGGAACTCATATAATTTTACCACAAAATCGGTATTTAACCTTTCCTCTGGGTCTCTAAGTTTGTAGTATTTATGGACCTCTATTGGGATAAAAACCCTAACACATCCATTATTGTCATCATTTACCACGCATTTTTTATATGTTTGGTCGATTATCCACCTCAAAGTTTCAATGCAAGGTAAGACCAGGGTTCGGGAAGATACCATGTGTAGGAAGGATCATCGAATGTTCAGGAATACTTGGTATTCAAGCATTCTAACATTCAGGTCACTGTGTGGTATAAACTCTCGGTAATCTTCCCAGCTGATTCTATTAAGAAAATATCCCCATTGCGGGAGCACCACTTTTGATCCAGTACTTGCCTCTGTGTTGTTGAATGCAGGAGGTTGAGAAAACCCCCTTTTGGTAGACATTTGGACGATTAGCTCCACTTTAGTGGCAAAATCGAGTTGTCTAGCAGCGTCGAGCGAAGATCCTTCACCGACATCTGCTTCTTCCAGTTTCGGTGCTCTCGGCGAGTGCCTGGTCGTTGGCTTCCTTGGAGGCATTTTTCCTGCACAAAGAACAAAATAAGATACCGACTTGCAAAAATGATATTGAAATATAGACAATTGTGACTGTCGAAATTATACAGACGATTCATACCTCATCTTCCCACAAGCTTAACCTAGTTTAGAATTCTGAAAACCGACTGTGCTCTCTTGAAACGCTTTCTCACTCCTTCGACTTCTCTGGGAATGAAAGACTTGGGTATTGAATGATGCATTCGAATTTGTATTTACAATTAAAACATAGAGCATACTTACCTTGTCGTGTTAGTTCTTGAATTCAGGGCGTAAATGTGGTCTGCACAATCCATCACCAAGATCTGAATCATGCTCGGGATTGAATGCAATCGCAGGTTGGCGGGGTACTACGTAGTTCATTGGCAGTTTCAAACTCCTATTATTTGGTCAGAGCATGGGTTAGTAACGTGTGTTATCAATGCATTAATTGGTCTATTAAGTAACAAAATCCGATATTATTTTCCGTCGAAGATGTCCCATCATACCATCGATGTCCTATCAGTTCGTCGATTTAAACAAGTGGATGGGCGTCGACGTTTTTCTTAGACAATCTCTGTTAATACCGCACAAAATTATTATGTCAACGGGACTTTAGGTATAGTCTTTGCGACATGGAAATGTTGACTGGAAGGGTGATCGCGACCTTACGTGGCGTTTGATTTTGTCTCCTTGTTTAAAAAATTCTTGAGAGTTTTCTTTCCCAGGCATGGCCCTAGGAACCTGAGACTATCCTACGGAGTAATGGATGACATGTTGAGGATCATCAATCGGCGAGTCTCTATGGTCATTGTTTCTTGATTTCATCCCTCGAAGTTAAATCGATGCCAAGCATTATTTATCGATTAGCAATCGGCGATGGGTCAGTGTCGAAGTAAAGACTTCTCATAGTTTAAGGTTTTCTTTGGATATCACCGACCCCGAATGCATCGTCAATCGTCGATCAAAGGTTCATTAGGTATTATTCGATGTTCACAGTTTTCGCACCGTGCCTCCCAGATGTTGATGATACATACATTGAGGATGTTACCGTTTTCCTTTTCGTACCTCCCCGATGTTGATGATACATCGATGAGATTTTTACAACTTCTTCGCAAGACATAATCAGTGATCGGCGCACCCACTCTTACATTCTCGCAATGACGATGATACATCGACGATCGGTGTTTGTCGTTGTCGTATGGTCGATTTTACTGCGCAGATCGCATCGATGCCGATAATGGGTGCATTGCTCAAAATTTTAGTTGTGTATACTTACTTAAAATGCCAAGTGTACTTTACAAGAGAAGTTAATCTATTCAACAAATCCAAACCAATTTGAATGCGATCAATGATAAAACATAGGAACAAAAAACTTAATGGTCCCTACACAACTGACTCAATTCAAAAAGAGGGAAAAAAGACAAAGTGGTACCCAAAAGAGAAAAAAAAATCACAAAGATTTTAGGGTGTGTTGAGTGCTCAATAGGTTGTTGATGTACTACAAAGAGTTGTACATTCCTAACTCTGTAGATTTAAAGAGACTTGCCATAGATGAACTTCATAAGAAATCATATTCAAGGCACCCAGAGTATCAAAAGATGATCACATCAACAAGAAAGCTCTATTATTGGCCTAGAATGAAAAAGGAAATTGCAAAATATATTTCCAGATGCCTCAAGTGTCAACAAGTCAAGGTTGAACACAAACACCCTACAAATCTATTGCAACCAATACCTACTCCAGAACGGGAGTGGGAAACCATATCAATCGATTTTATCACGAGACTACCAAGGACAACAAAACAACATAATGCAATTATGGTGGTGGTTGACAAGTTGATCAAAGTTTCTCACTCCATACCTGTAAAGTCAACCCATAAGGCGATTGGAATTGCCAATATTTCTATGCAAGAAGTTTTTAGATTGCATGGAGTTCCAAAAGTGGTCATCTCCTACCGAGATGAAAATTTTACTTCAAAATTTTGGAAAGCATTGTTTAAGGATTTGGAATGAAACTAGCTTATAGCATATCCTATCATCCCCAAACGGATGGGTAGATAGAAAATACATTAGAATATATGCTTCACATGTATGTCATGAATAAACCCACTAGATGGGAGGACTACCTACCATTGGCGGAATTTTCTTACAACAATGGCTATCAAGAGTAATCAAAGATGAGTCCCTTTGAGGCACTCTATGGTAGGAAGTGCATCACTTTGGTCAATTGGGATAATCTGATAGATGGAATTATGGTTGGGGTCGAGATGTTGAGAGAGATGTGTTGGGTATGTGATGTGTTGGGTATGTGTTATATTCTTTACACAACTAGATCTAGCGCAGGGTGCGCTAGCCCCACCCCCCCCACCCGAGGGGTCATAAGGGGGTGAAGCAACCCTATCTAGGGGGTTTGCATTTTTTGCGTCTGTATTTTGGTAATTTTTTGACACATGGTTTTCGTCGATGGTTGTCTAATTTTTGTTAAGAAATTAGGGTTGTTGACAAATATGGGTCAATGGATTAGGGGTTTTGGGTGTCGTAAGATCCTATATGTATTGTATCATAAACAATGAATATATGATGAATAAAATATTAGAGGTGTAGCTCCAAACAGGTTGTTGGTTTTCCCGGTTTGGGTTTCCAAGGTAAAATATTTGTGTAATGTGTGTGTGTGTCATAGTATATTTTTTGTTTTTATTAAGAATCTATCTACGGTAGTTTATTGTACAAGGTTAAAATCTACAAGATGGAATAGAAGGTTATCAAAATCAAATAGAGGTTGAAGACATCTCAAGACAAACAAAAAAGATACGTAGATAAGAGTAGAACACATAAAGAGTTAAAAGTGGGAGATCATGTACATCTATGAGCTAAACCCAAAAATAGTTATTTGAGAATGGGAGCTTGTGGTAAATTGGTACCCCAATATTGTGGACCTTTAGAGATTATGGAAAGCGTAGGACCAGTAGCATACAGGATTTCATTACCTCCTAATGTTGAAACACATAATGTTTTCCATATCTATTTACTCAAAAAGTATGTACATGATTCTAATCATATTATTTATTGGATTGTGATCCAGGTGGAACTAGAGGAAGAGTTCTGGACAAAACCCATATGTATACTAGACATGAAGGGAATGTTTCTCTGGAACTAGCCATCGCCCAAGTAAAGGTGCAATGGAAGCACTTTGGGTCAGATGAAGCTACATGGAAATTGGAGGATTCCATGAGAGCAGCATACCCAATTTTATTCTCAACTTAAAGACAATATTGTAAATAGCAGAACACCAAGGACGATGTTCCTTCAAGGGGGAGGGAATTGTAACATCCTCGTTTTTACCCCCTATTTAAAATGTAATTAATTATGTTTAGCATAGTTTATGACAGCATGAATATTTCATTATTGTGCCAAGTTAAACTAGAAAAATCAAGGACAATGTATATGTATCTTATCTTAATTAATGAGAAATGTCAAGCAATTGGCTGAGGGCATGAACACCTGCAAGGATGATGATACCATGATTGGGGAATGGTGAGGGGTGTTGACTCATAATTCGTCACCTATCATAAAATCTCGCAAAGAATATTGAAGCTTATATATATTTAAAAATATCAATATATATATAATAGGTGGGGTCCCCTAGGAAAAAACATGGAGTGATTATTTCCTAGCATTACATTTCCCTCAGCATATTGGCATATCATCAGTTTCAGTTGAGGCATCATTTCAGTTATGGTGCTAAGATTAATGGTTTAATAATGCCAAATTTCTTATGGTGTTTTATGAATGAATATGTTTGGATCATGCAAACTATTTGTTTGCATTGCTAGTAAGAGTGATGTATGGTGGTTTTTGAAAGCATCAAACTATGATCAAAATGATATCATATAAGTTACAATCAAACTATGTTCTCTTCTTAGCATTATGGCGGAATTAAACATGATATCCATGAAATTATTCATTAGCAAAGAACATGGACTTATATTCATATGTGATTATATGCCAAGTGAATTAGAAGTTTTGTTGTTCATAATTTGGCATTCAAGGCTTGTCAAGCTTAAAGTCTTTAGGAGTTATATGGTTTGATTTTGATTTTGGACCTAACATATATATATATATATATGTGTGTGTGTGTGTGTGTGTGTGTGTGTGTGGACTTGGATATTTCCATGCGAAAATGAGTAATACAATAAGTGATCAATATAGTCGAAGCATGGCAAGGTATGAAATTTTGGGTTTTTCAAATTTTATGTATATGTGTTGGTTTGGAATTATACTATATGGACTTGGATATTTCCATGCGAAAATGAGTAATACAATAAGTGATCAATATAGTCGAAGCATGGCAAGGTATGAAATTTTGGGTTTTTCAAATTTTATGTATATGTGTTGGTTTGGGATTATACTAAAACATACATTGGAAATGGTTAATCAATGCATATGACATATGATATAAGGATTATGGTCATACCATTTGGTTTTTTTACATACAAATAATATGGGTATAAGTTTGGACCCATTAAACTTGGCATATTTGTGCGCTACATGAGATGGATGGTTATCATAGTGCATAAGCATGAGTTTAAAGGTTGAAATTATATGGTTTGATAACATTTAATATGCAATCAATATGAATTGAAACTCGTTGATTTTTGGCATATGCATATGATATAATCATGGTTGGAATATCAACGTAATGGGAATGATTTGGCCATGCATTGAATTTGAGAGGATGTGGTCATTAATGTCCACAGGCCCACGCTTTACCACCTTCATTGGATAGGGTTATTGTCATCTCATTTGGTTTTTGGTCTGTGGAGAAAGAGCTACAACTCGGCTTTGGAAACTAACCTCCTCCTATTCGTTGCAACCAACTAGTCCCTCACAGCTCGTATAAAAAATGATCTCTAGACAAGGTATGTACTCATCAGCTTATAAACATCATTTTCAAAGAA
Organism: Picea sitchensis; assembly: GCA_010110895.2. Taxonomy (NCBI): domain Eukaryota; kingdom Viridiplantae; phylum Streptophyta; class Pinopsida; order Pinales; family Pinaceae; genus Picea; species Picea sitchensis. The sequence continues at coordinate 22,473 of SNQJ01S0036127.1, read as the reverse complement.
TTTGTTAGAAAATGAAGTATTTGTGGCCCTAGATTGGTTGGTAATGAGTGTGAAAGACTTTTTTTCCCCTACCTTTCTCTCTTGAAAAGACAAATTGCTTGTAAGTTTGAATGAAATTTGTGGGTTTACTTGCAAAAATGAGTATGTTTACTCTTTGTTGTACACGTTTCTTCTCCCAAGTTCATATTATCATTTTTCATTATTCCTGGAAGATGTCTAAAAAGAATGGGTCGTGGGGAAAATGGGTTGAACCCATTTCTATTATGGTTGATATTTTTTGAGTCTTGACTTGGGTTCGAACTTCAATTTGTAAATGGTTTGTTCACTGTGGGAATGAATATATATGCAACCAGCATTGGGAGTACCCTTTGTCTCTTTGGTTCGAACCTTGATGGTATGAATGAATTTGTTTAAGCTTTATAGAGACTATACTCGTTATAAATCGATTCCATTTCCTCGTTCATTTTCTAGCTCTGTTTTGTTCGAGATCTTGATTAGCCTAGCAGAGTAATGGTTATTTCATATCTTGATTTATTATGAAAACAAAGCACATATTGTGCTCAACATTAACTCCATTCTTTGTGAAAAATTGAGGATGTGCACCCATTTGTTCATCTTTTGACTACAATACTAAGCATGTTGTTCTATTTTCACTTGCTTACCAACCTTTGCATTATTTTTAAACCAACATTCCCAAACAACCATGGTTATGAGAACTTGGTTTGCTAAAAAATGTAATATTGGATAGGTTGTGTGACAGTTGTCAACTTGTTATTCATGGGGCATTTGATATTCAAGTACTATATGGAGTTTGAGAATAAATATATTTGGCAATAAAATTGGATAGAAGGCATGATAGCCAAGTGAAGGTTTAAGTTATTGATTTTGATTACATAAACTGGGTATTTAATCCCCTCATTGTTTTACCATTTTTCGTACATTACTCCCTATTATCCCAATCATATTTCATTGTAGTTATAAGTTCTTATTCCCCCTATGTATGTAGTTTAAAATGTTTGTTAAGTGAAGCTTTTAAAAGAGGATCTATTAGTAAACATGTATACGGCATTGATTTTACTTTCTAGTTTCAAGATGATATATGGGCAGTTTTGATATTTTGATTTGGTTGTTGTAAACTAAGATTATTATGCAACTTGGGAATGTATTTTTGGGTGAAACGAATAATCTGGGAGTACATTGATTGTTTTGAAGAATTGTTTGAGAGTTTTCTAAAAGGAATTCTATATACATATTATTAGATCTATAATGAAAAAAATTGTGCAGTCCCATGAACAGAAATGATTGATTGTATATGAACATTGAACATAAATTTTTCAATCACTCATGTCATTTCATATCATTTTTCGATATTTACACTCCCTTTAGCATTGTATCAATGTCATGTAGATATTCATTTGCATACATTTCCCTTATTCAAAAAGATATAGATTGTTCATATGAAGAGAATTTTACAAAGTATATAGTTCAGATTTTGAAAACCAAAATAATGAGAAGGTTATCTCTCAAATTATGGATTTTATTCCTTGTTTACATTATTCCTATTCACTTCTCCTTTGATTGCTTGAATTACTATGCCATTTTCAAAGACATAGCTAAATCATTTTAAACAAAATTGTAATAGATGTTTATTATGTTGTGTCTTGTATATTACTTTAAGAATTTTTGCACTAATTGGACTGATGATGAAAATTAGATGAGTTTTTTCAGTCAAGGGAAAAACAGAGGTGGAAATAGAGGAAATATAGGTAAAAGGGGAAGATTGCCAAATGTATTTTAGAAAAAGGAGGGACACAAGAGAATGAGGTTTTCCATATAATTTGATGTTTATTCTAAAGAGTTTATTCAGCTAGTACAAATTGGCTATATGAACCTTGCTGGGAAGCCAACATTGCCACAACCTCCAGCTCCTCCTAATCCTCCCCTACAGCCACATCCTAGCATTACAGTTTTTCGTGAGCCCCATGTGCAGCCAGCCAATGATGGTTGGGAAAACAATCATATAAATCATTCCTTTGCTATAGCTCATTGGCTCAATAACCCTCTTCCTCCTCCCCTTCCTCTGCATTTTGTACCACATGTTTCCTCTACTGCCTCCATGGCCAATCATCTCCCAGAAATTACAAGGTGCCTCCCAATGAAACCTAAATTGACAAAGTAAAGTAGTTTGCCAACTCACCTAGATCAAAAGCATCTCAATCCTCCTCCATACATGCCAAACAGCTTTCAACCAAAGCAAACAATAGTAAGAGAGATCAACTTCAGTGATATGCACCCCAAGATGGTAAAGCTAGAATTGAAAAAGTCTTATTATGAGGACTTCCTCAATATGAGGCTAGATGTAGTGGAATGAAGAAAGGAAAGAGAGGAGTTATTCAAAAAGAAATACCCTATTTCATTTTAATTTGTATTATGACATTATCACTTAGAGAGTTGATGCACATTTTGGATGGACAACAAACATATGATATTATTTTGAGAACTTTAAATATCATGTCATTTTGATATTTTTGGGAGATACAAGTTTGTCGATTTGGTATGTTTTGAATGGGCCACTTATTTTGATATATTTCATGATGTTGATATATTCTTAGTATTTAATCATTTTTGGAGTTACAAGGAAAGTGTTGGAAATAAAGGAACGAAAACCTAACACGACCCCACCTATTATTTAATAGTTATTACCCTTATTATAAATAAAGTTGTCTTATCCTAATTAAAGTTATTTAACTTTTCTAAACAAAAGGTGTTTGAACTACTCAAACTACTTTATGAACATATAAGAGAATGAGAGAAAGACAAAGAATGCATGAGAAAATAAAGAAGTAAAATTTCTTATAAGGTTTTCTCTAGCCTCGGGTGAGATTATTATATGTTCATTCCATATTGAGTTTCATTAGAGTTGAGTTATCGTGTTGATAGCAGGGTTATTTTGAAGGTGTCGAAGAAAGGACTAGGAAACATTGATTGTTGACATGCTCCAAGGTCATTCATTCTTCTTGAATGTTTGTTTGGTTTTAGTTGGAAGTTTTGAATTCTTTTCAATGCTAATTAATGCTAGTTTTGAAAAGTTCAAAACAATGATGCACTTGTAGCTTGGGTTGATCCAGTTCGCTTTTATGTTCTAGTATTCATCTTTTTTACACCAATTGTCTATGTATGAGTCAAATAACATCTTAGACTTCTAAGTGTAACAATGGTCCAAGCCATCGCAAGGGTTTGAAAAGATCAATTCAGTTGTAACTCATTTTGAGTTTAATAAAGCTATTTGTTGATGTCTTCTCATTTATGAGACTTATTGTACACAGATTTTCATATTCATGTTTTCTTTCATTTGTTTATTCACATATTTTCGTAAATTCGTTTTGCAAATACACTTTTCACTTTGTTTCAATTTATATAAGAAACGCAAAAATTTCATATTTATAAAATAGCATAAGATCCAAGAATGGCATTTATGGATATCTGATTGAGATTTTTTATAGGCTATAAACCCAGGGTTATAATCCATCTATCTCACTTAGACTGAGGAGATTTGAAAATGTTTGAGTTAGGATTTTTCCATTCCTTGCATCAACAAGGGGGTCTTGGGGGTTCACTTTGTAAATAATTCTGAGCCACCCTTACCAAGACTTTTTTGCTAATATTTGAATTTGAAAAATGTTTCACTCACTTTCCTTCTAGCCGAAATCATCTAATGAGAAAAACCTAGTTGGTTGAAATCTCTCATTTCAACAATTATGGAAGCATGGGGTGGTGGTTGAGAAGTCCCTCAATAGAAAATGCATGGGATGGGAAAGAATACCTAGCTTATAATTCGCGGATGATCCATGTTGGATGGGAAAGAGAGATAATCATGATCTTGTGCAAGCACGCATGAATGGTTAATGAGACAGACTTTGCATGTAGAGAAAAGCAAAGAGAACTAAGATCGAGCTGAGCGTTTTGACAAAGGAAAAATTGATCAAATTTCCCTTGATTTGAGCCCTACAATTAGCGTGGGAGGTGCTTTGGATTGTTGGGAAGAGGGGCAAGAAATTATGGTCTTGTTGGGCACACGATAGACATTGTAAGGAGGATTTCCCTAAGGGAATGTAGAGCAACGAAGGGAAATCTCACTCTCGTGTTGTCAAGTTAGCAAGAAAGTGGTCTAGAATTGTGAGGGTCCTAAAATTGATTCGGAGCTTCCCTATGAATTCACTCTTGGAGAGCTTGGGAAATTACCCTTACTAGTTGTGACCTTTTCCCAAAATTTTCCCTTGTAGTATCATGCTCTAGCTAGGGGGTGGCCAGTTGTAGAAAGAAATATGCATTTGAGCCTACGGTTGGGTGGAAAAGTGCTCACCCCCAGTCAGTTTGTTGAGAATCTTCTATTTAAAATAAGTGTTCTTATCATGCTCAGAAATTTTACTTACAACTTGGTTTATGGTGTTTTATAAACTATAATTGCATTTGGTTATGAAAGGTAATTGGTTGTAGTAAATTATATGGAAAGGAAATTTTACATGCCTAAATAAGAATCAATCTATATTTGTTGTCTGGGAGATTTAAATTGAGTTTCTTATGTATGCCTCTCATATGGTTCATCTCAATCTGGATATCCTTACAATGATAGTTTTGATGTGATGGAATGAGACAATCATATATTGCTAGAAGTCATTGCTTTTTAAATACTAGCAAGACATTTTGATTATGGTATGAGTACTTCCCTATCATTGTTGTATAGTTTGTGAATCTATGTAGATTGAGTTTAGATTTTAGGAAGGGCCTTTATGGTCCAATATTGTGAGAAATTTGCTTGACATAATAAACCTTGTACCCACTATGAGCCTACCTCATGATTCTTGCTATGACTTATACCTATGATATTGTTTCCAAGCAATGATTCTAGTTTGATTGTAAGCGTTGGTACAATAAATCTCTAAATGATATGGCATGAATGATAATAATTTATTATCGGGGGCATGATGCTACATTAGGTTAGGGGCTTAGTTAAGATGATAATCAGAGAATGGTTGGCCTCAGTTGCAGTGGCCAGAATAACCTAATTTAGTCATATGCAGCTTGAATGTTATGAGAATATCTCTTTATTGTCCCATACATGAAACGAATTGTTGTAGATGAAGATTTTTTTTGGAAATATCTATATGGTTGATTGGCATGTGAAGTTCCCTTTTATTCTAATAACTATTATTATAAAGGTTGTGTGCTTATTTTGTGACCCTCCATTCTACATAGATATTGAGGAGGTTGTTGCCAAGCCTTTCAAATAGTTTACAGAGGCATGATGTCAATGGTATGAGGTTAATAATTTTGAGGGTAATATGGACTTCTACAATTCTGGTGTGAGTCAAAAGAATCTAAGGTGCAATAGAGTTCTCTTGTAAATTTGTAAAAGAGTGCTTCCTTAAAGGAATCTTGCCTTGGGTTGTAGCTTGACTTGATGGAACTAGAGAAGTCTCGAAGCAAGCAAGGACCGTCCATCGTCAACACTGACAGGTGACACACGATCCTCAACTCCGGAGCAAATCACTTCAAGGATTTTTCAGTTTGAGACTTGAAAAACCCGAAGTCCAAAGAGTTAGAGTAAACGACAGTTGTCAAATAAGTTTGAAGTGGAAGGACAGGATAAGCTAGAAAAGGAGCATCGCAAAAAGATCGAGTCGTCGATCTGAGAACATGATCGACGAACAACGTTTAGTTCGGGTCTAAAAGTTGCAAGGAGGTTATTGTTCGGGGATTCTCACTTCGGAAGAATTCAAGATTTGAAAAATCGAAATACTGGAAGTACCGAAGGCCGAAAGTCTCGAAGTGAATGAGGATCCACGTCAGCAAGGACACGTGGCACAATCAGACAATGACAAGTGTCAAGTTGATTAGGCACTTTAGGTACGTGCAAATCACAAATCCGAGTGACATGTGGCAGCTACTAGGCTCATGACATGTCATCAAGTGACGTAAGTAAGTGACGTCACTCTGGGAGTTTTACTTCGGGACTTTTACCACCAGTAAATGCACTAAGTCCCGAAGTCCCGAATGTCGAAGTCCCAAATTCGATACGAGTCGTCCGATCTAAAGATCACTTTGGATGCATTCTAACCATTGATCTAGTACAGTGGAAGGAAATTGTAAGTGGAAGTGTTAACCGACAGCAAGAGGTTTCCACCGCCTATGACTTATTCAGCAGGTGGCCACTCTAGAGGAGAATGAAGCAGTTATCAGCTTAAAGTCCCGAAGTGTTGAAGTCACTTATGATCGTTGATCGTGCAGGAGGGTACGTGTCAATGGATCGTGAACTCCAGGCGAAACTACTCCAAGAAAACGCGAAGGAGAAAGGTTTGAGATTGCCGAAGGCAGAAGTTCCGGAGCGGAGGATAGTCGTTGGATTAAAGAGGACACACGTCAGTGGATTGTCAGCTACAGGAAAAAGCAAAGGAAAGGATGAAAGAAAGTTGAGATTTGAGATTGTCGAACCTCGAATACCCGAAGGGATTGTGACCGTCAATCCAAAGAGGACACGCGTCGTTGGATCGTGGACTCCAGGTGAAATGCTCCAGGAGAAAGCGGAGTTTGAGAATCGAAACTCTCAAAGCCCGAAAGGAGAAATTGATCTCGTCCGTTGGTTTGGAGGGCCACATGTCACCTGATCATTGAGACTAAGGATCGTCCATGCACATATGAAAGAAGGCAGGAAAGGAAGATAGATTGGAGTCACTGATCGAAGGAGCACCGCCAATATTGTGACATCAACGGTCCCATCGCATTGCGGGGTCAAAACATGCTCGKGTCTTAATTTTTCATGAGCGGGCTGCAATTGAAACCACGGTTTTGGAGAAAGGGTACGTGGCAGCGTGAGGTGGATTGCGGGGAGAAAAGAGGTTGAACCCAAACCACTCTTGGACGCGCCCACAATCGTTCGCCTACACAAGGTCGTAGCCCAAGGTCACATGTGACAGGGGGTTAACATGAAGAGAACACGCGCACACAATCGTTTGGTCACGAGAGACCATCGCCCAAGATCATATCAAGAAATGGAGCTAGCGCTCACAAGACCGAGTTCGGGAAGCACCTTTTGAACAGGCGTTTGGTCACCGTCGGTGGTCATGTGAAGGAAGAGGCTTAGAAGCCAAAGAAGAAAAAGACGACTAGTTGTAACTGACAGAGAAGACGAAGAGTTGCGACTACCAGAGAATACAAGGAATCTTAGGGTAACGCCCATTGATGATTAAGACATTCAGCGTAACTGCCAGAGAAGACGAATATTTGCTATGATGATCATGCAGAGGACTCGGCGTGTGAAAGACATGCAGAACAAAGAAGAGGTGGTAATCAGGATTGTGGGTGATGTTGGGGGAAGAGAAGATGCAGTGAACAACCCGAAGGGCAGAACGGTGGCGCAGTGAAGAGCATGTGGAGGCATAGTGCTTAGAATGCATATGGTGCACAGAGCATAAAAGGCAAAGGAACAGAAGGTGCAGGGGAGGCGAGCAAGAGGACACTTATCCAAGCAGAGCAGAGCAATGTAGCAGAATAGTGATGAGACTGGTAAGCCATCGATATTCACTGTATCACTGTAATAGATTTCAGTAAGCAGAGATTTATATTTCAGGGTGGTAGGGAGGTGCTAGGGAGGACTGTTGTCCTCGTAGTTTCAAGTGGGTGCTTGAACACAGGAAGTTGTAGCTTCCATCTGGTTGCAGCTAGAAAAATTAGGGTGGTAGGGTGGTGCAAGGGAGAACTATTATTCTCTGTTATACAAGTTGGTGCATGTGTGACTGGAAGTAGGTGCTTCCATCCAGTTGGTGTTGGAACACTCGGGAAGTTGGTTCTTCCTTCTAGTAGGTGCTAGAGAAACCAGAGAGTTGGTGCTCTTAGCAAGTTGTTGCTTGTAAAACAGAGGTTGTAGCCTCGAGGAGTTGGAGCTCATAAGAATGATAATGTACAGAAAATAAAGATTACTTATCATATCAAGAAGAAGAGGTTTTTCCCTTTATGGGTTTCCTAGGGAAATATTTGTCTCTGTATATTTCATGTGTGTGACTGATGTTGAGTATTCTATTGCTTACTTCCCTGCATTATTGTGATCGTCATTGAGTGTTCTGTAAAGAGTTTAAAATGAGAATAATTGTTTAAGCACAGTAACAACTGATTCACACACACACCCCCCTCTCAGTTGTCCAACAATTGGTATCAAAGCGGGTTCATTTTATCTAAGGGTAGATCCTAGATCTTAAACATGACTAGCCATGAAGGAACTTCAACCAATAAGGCCCTCCTTTTCAATGGAACAAACTTCGCCTTCTGGAAAGTTACGATGAGAACCTACATAATGGTCTTAGGTGCAGATGTTTGGGATGTGGTAGACACTGGTTATGTAAAGCTAGTTGTAATAGCTTCTAATGATGACAAGCTAGAATTAAGCTTCAACGCTAAGGCTATGAATGTTATTTTGAGTGGGCTTGCAGAAACAGAATTTGTAAAAGTTATACACTTAGAATTTGCCAAAGAAATGTAGGACAAACTCATCAATAGTTATGAAGGTAATGAGAAGGTAAAGGATGTCAAGCTTCAAACCTACAGATTACAGTTTGAACAGTTAAAGATGAAAGAGGATGAAACTGTTGGGAAGTACTTTCTGAGAGTTGAAGAACAAGTAAATGCAATGATAGGACCTGGTGAAAAAATTGAGGATGTCTCTTTAGTTCAGAAAATTTAAAAATCTCTACCAGATAGGTTCAACCCAAAGGTCTCTGTTATAGAAGAACTTGACGATCTAAAAGATATGTCTATTGACCAACTTCTAGGAACTTTGATTGCCTATGAAATGAGGATAGGTAAAGATAAACCCACCTCTAGAGAAGCATCAGTTAAAGAAGATAAGAATGAGGATTCTGAGCCTGATGAAATTGAAGCAAAATTTGTGAGAAGACTAAAGAAAGGATCAGGCAAGTACCAAGGCAAATTGTCATTCAAATGTTTTAACTGTGGAAAGATAGGTCACTTTGCATCTAAGTGTCCACACAAGAAATAGGATCAAAATTATGAAGGTGAAAAGAAGTACAAACCCAAGAGATTCCGTAAAAAGAAAAGTCTATGTGTAAACAATGTTGACTCTTCAGAAGTCAGAGATAGTGACTCTTCCTGTGAAGATAAGATTAATGACTTTATTCTTATGGCCAAAGAGGATTATGATAATAAAAGCACATAAGTGATGTTGACGATGAAGAAGTTGTGGTTGACTTGGAAGGAAAATTGATCAGTGCTCTAGAAAAAATTGCTAAACTCATATCTAAGAAGAAAAAGAAAAAACAATTGTTGATACAGTTCGAGAAAGACAATAAAGAACCTAATGAAGACTTTGCCCTGCTAAAAGTGGAATTAGAAGAGGCAAAGAAAATAGAGGACATTTTGAAACAGCAGTTATCAGAAAAGAAGGCAAGATGTGAAGCCTTGGAAGAAGAGGTAGTAAAAACCAGAAAAGAGATGGAGAAGTTCAAAACATTGTATCTCCAAAATCTTTCAAGCATTAAAGCCACCGCAGAACTAAACGACATTTTGAGCAAACATATATCTCCTTTGTTGAAGTCTGGTTTAGGTTATGTAAATGGTTCAAGCAACAAACAGCCAGAAAGCAAAGAGCCAGTAAAGATGATCAAGTTCCAAGTCACCAGATAATAAGACCATGAGAGTACTATGTCACCAAAAGCTAATAAAGACAAGATGATCCCTCATCAAAAAAAATATATCAGAAGATGGAGCAACAAATGCCAAGAAGAAGGCCATCCTTCAGGTACCAAAAATTTTTCCATGGTTACTATTTTTACTGTTCTGATTTTGGTTATAAGATTGCAAATTGTCAAATTAAGTTTAGAGACATGCAACTAAGGTCAAGAAATAAACAATATTTACAACATAGAACTAAGCAGCCAATGAATAGACAACGTAGCACCAATCACTTTGACCTACCGAACAATGAGCTCGAATGTTATAACTGTCATAACTTCGGCCACAAAGCTGAAAACTGCCATCTAAAGAAGTACAAGGTAGATCCAAGGATAAATCATTTAGCTAGAAATGTCAGCACATGGAAAAAGAAAGATAGTGAAAAATGTGGTCTAGTACTTTCAGCGCAAAAACAAAAAGACCTCTAGTATATAGATAATGGGTGTTCCAAGCACATCACTGGAGACAAGGATAAGTTTTTGTCTATAAGTAAAAGCAAAACAGGAAATGTAACCCTTGGAAATGATGAACCAGGTAAAATCAAGGGTAAAGAGATGGTGAGTTTGAGTAATGGTAAAGAAAAAACCCAGTATGTTCTATTTGTTGATGGGCTGAAACATAATTCGCTCAGTGTAAGTCAAATGTGTGACAAAGGATGTGAAGTGGTGTTCACTTCCAAGGATTGTAAGATAAAGTCTGTAAACTCAGTACAAGTGGTGGATAAAGGCACAAGGACGAAAAATAATGTATATGTGTTGAAAGAAGATAAAGAAGAGTCTCATCTAAGCAAACATGATGAAAGTTGGTTATGGCATAGGAGACCTAGACATCTAAACTTTGACCACTTAATCAAGCTCAAAAATCTTGAGACAGTAAAAGATCTTCCAAGAATATCAAAGCCACAAGACTCTGTGTGTAAACCATGCCAAGTAGGAAAGCTAACCAGGACATGGTTTAAATCCAAGAGCTCTACTTCAACAGAGAAACCACTCCAATTAGTTCATATGGATTTATGTGGACCATCAAGACAGGAAGGCACGGGGAAGGAGAACTATTTTATGTTGATCATTGATGATTACTCCAGACTTACTTGGGAAATTTAAAATATTTAAGACTTTAACTGAGAATCAAACAGGTAAGAGGTTAAAGGCAGTAAGATCAGGCAGAGGAGGAGAATTTATGTCAAGTGATTTCAAGGAATTATGTGATAAACATGGGATCAAGAGAGAATACACAATCCCAGGAATTACACAACAAAATGGAGTAGTTGAGAGGCAAAACAGAACAGTGCAGCAAATGGCCAGGTCAATGATGAATGAGAAGAACATTGGTCAAACTTACTGGGTAGAAGAAATACACACATCGGTCCATATTCTTAACAAAACCCACCTTAGACCACATAGTGACAAGACGCCTTATGAACTGCAGTATGGAAGACCTGCTTGAATCAAACACTTCAAAATCTTTCGGAGTAAGTGCTACATAAAGAATAATAATGAAAACCTTGGCAAGTATGATGACAGGGTTGATGAAGGCATCTTCTTAGGATATGCTATTAATAGTAAAGGATATAGATGCTTTAATAAAAGATTGCATAAATTAGTCGATTGCATTGATTTAGAGGTTGATGAAGGAGTCTCAGTAAGAGAGGTGAGCAATATTGAGTTTACTACAGAGGACACAGCTGAAATTGAAGATGAACAGGTCCAAGAATCAAATGGAGAAGAGACACCCAAATAAGAAGAGTCAAGATAGCAATCAGCATCAAATCCTTTCTCCAGAATTGTTCAAAAGAATCATCATGAAAGTCAGATAATTGGTGAGAAAGACAAAGTTGTACAAACCAGGAGAAGGATAATCAAAGACACCGAGCAATCACATATGGACTTCATATCCATGGTGGAACCCAAGAACTTTAATGAAGCCAGTAAATACGTAAATTGGTTAAAATCAATGAATGAGGAACTGGACTAGATTGAAAAGAATGGCACTTGGGAACTCGTTCTTAGGCCAGCAAATAAAAATGTAATAGGATCAAAATGGGTCTGCAAAAATAAGATGAATGAGCAAGGAAATATTGTAAGAAATAAGGCTAGATTGGTCTGCAAAGGATATGCTCAAATAGACGGACTGGATTTTGATAAAACATTTGCACCCATAGTAAGATTAGAAGCTATCAGAGTGTTCCTTGCCTATGCTTGTCATAAACAGTTTAAAGTCTATCAAATGGATGTCAAGTCAGCTTTTCTAAATGGAGATCTAAAAGAAGAAGTCTATATGGAACAATCGGAGGGTTTCCAACTGTCAGATAACCCCGACTTTGTTTGCAAGCTGAAGAAAGCCTTATATGGGTTGAAACAAGCTCCTCGTGCCTGGTATTACAGACTGGATAAGTATCTTCAAGACAAAGGGTTCAAGAGAGGAACAGTTGACAGCAATCTATATATCAAAATAGAGGGTAATGATTTGTTCATTGTGTTGGTCTATGTAGATGACATCATCTTTGGAAGCAATAATGCTTCATTGGTACAATGGTTTGCTTCTACCATGCAATCTGAATTTGAAATGTCTATGATAGGGGAACTGTCATTTTTCCTTGGTCTGCAAATTACTCAGAGGTCTGAAGGATTATTTCTTTCTCAGGAGAAATATGTAAGAGAAATGTTGAAAAGGTTTCAAATGGAAGATTCCACACCTATGAGCACACATATGGTCATTGGATGCAAAATAAGCAAGGATGATGACTCACCTGGTGTTGATCAGAGTTCATATAGGCCTATTGTACATCACAGCATCCCGTCTAGACATAATGCATGTTGTTGGAATGGTAGGAAAGTATCAGGCTGCACCTAAAGAAATTCATTTGTTAGTTGTCAAAAGAATATTCATATACTTGAAAGGAACAATGAACTATGGCTTATGGTATCCTAGAAATCAGAATTTTCAACTATCAATCTATTCAGATGTTGATTGGGCTAACTGCGTGGATGGAAGGAAAAGCACGAGTGAAGGTGCATTCTTCTTACGAGATTCCCTTGTATCATGTTTGAGCAAGAAGCAAGGTTCCATTTCCTTATCAACTACAGAAGTTGAATACATTGCAGCTGCCACTTGTTGTACCCAAGTATTGTGAATGATTCAGACACTTGCAGAATTGGAGGTAAAATATACTGCATCGATCCCAATTCATTGTGATAATACCAGTGCAATCAGTGTGTCAAAGAACCCTGTATTTCACTCCAAGACCAAGCATATACCCATCAAATATCACTTCTTGAGGGAACAAGTGACCAACACTATTGTTTCTTTGCATTATATTCCATCCAAAGATCAGATTGTTGATATATTCACTAAACCGCTTGCAAAAGCTCAAATTGAGTATCTACGCCAAAAGTTGGGCATGACCCCATTATCAACCTAAGAGAGTCCATCCTGTCAAGGGGAGTATATGATTGGTTGAATATCTTATACCTCCACAAAGTACTGCAATAGCTCAGGGGGAGCATGTTTCTTTGACGTTGATGTCAAAGGGGGAGAAAATGAGTGGTCTGAATGCTACAGTTGGAGGTCCAAGCAGAATAGCACAGCCTTTTAGGGTTGCCATCAATGCCAAAGGGGGAGATTTTTGGCATATTTTACAAAAAGTGTGTGCTTGTCATTGATGGCAAGAACAGCAACGAACCAAACCTCGAGAGCGCAGAAGACGAGAAAGCTCAGAAGAGATCGCGGTCCAGAAGTGCAGACGAGGTCCAAGAAACAGACTCGCAGGAGGAGCAAAGGTCGAGACCTTTGAACACTTAGAAAACCTTTGAAGTCAGAGAGATCAGAAGCTCAGGAGGAAGAGCGACAGTGGTCATTGGATCACCAATCCCGAATACCCGATGACCGTTAGATCATCGTCTAGTGACTAGAAGAAGCGCAGAGGAGAAGTACAGATCTGATCCATTGGATCTTAGCACCGAGGATTAACAGTCGTTGGATCCAGAAATAAATGCAAGAAGGTTATGCTTTTGATAAGCATAGGAGAGTAGACTTGTCAAAGTCCCAAAGTAAGCAGGGATCGTCCATTGTCAAGATTGACAGGTGGCACACGATCCTCAACTCCGGAGCAAATCACTTAGAGGATTTTTCAGTTTGAGACTTGAAAAACCCGAAGTCCGGAGAGCCGAAGAGCCGGAGTAAACAACAGTCGTCAGATCAGATTGAAGTGGAAGGACAGGATAAGCTAGAAAAGGAGCATCGCAGAAAGATCGAGTCGTCGATCTGAGAACATGATCGACAAACAACGTTTAGGTCTAAAAGTTGTGAGGAAGTTATTGTTCGGGGATTCTCACTTCAGAAGAATTGGCGATTTGAAAAGTCGAAATACCCTAAGTCCCGAAGTGAATGAGGATCCACGTCAGCAAGACTATGTCACCAAGGACACGTGGCGCAATCAGACAATAACAAGTGTTAAGTTGATTCGAGACTTCAGATACGTGAAAATCACAAATCCGAGTGACACGTGGCAGCTACTAGGCTCATGATACGTCATCAAGTCACGTAAGTAAGTGACGCCACTCTGGGAGTTTTACTTTGAGAGATTTACCACCAGCAGATGCCCTAAGTCCCGAAGTCCCGAATGCCAAAGTCCCGAGGTGGATACGAGTCGTCCGATCTGAAGATCACTTCGAATGCATTCTCAACTGTTGATCTAGTACAGTGGAAGGACAGTGTAAGTGAAAGTGTTAACCGACAGCAAGCAGTTTCCACCGCCTATGACTTATTCAGCAGGTGGCCGCTGGAGGTGGATTGTGGGGAGAAAAGCAGTTGATCCCAAACCACTCTTGGACGCGCCCGCAATTGTTCACCTACGCAAGGACATAGTCCGAGGTCACATGTGACAGGGGGCTAACATGAAGAGAGAGTGTGCCCGCAATCATTTAGTCACGAGAGACCATCGCCCAAGGTCATATCAAGAAACGAAGCTAGCCCTCACAAGACCGAGGTCGGAAAGCACCTTTTGAACATGTGTTTGGTCACCGTCGGTGGTCACATGAAGGAAGAGGCTTAGAAGCCAAAGAAGCCAAAGACGGGTGGTTGTAACTGACAGAGAAGACGAAGAGTTGTGACTGCCAGAGAAGCCAAGGAATCTCAAGGTAACGCACATTGATGATGAACACACTCAGCATAACCGCCAGAGAAAACGAAGAGTTGGTATGACGATCATGCAGAGGACTCGACATGTGAAAGACATGCAGAACAGAGAAGAGGTGGTAATCGGGATTGTGGGCGATGTTGGGGGAAGAGAAGAC
>SNQJ01S0036126.1:73723-87818 GCA_010110895.2 Picea sitchensis | reverse complement strand
AGGGGGGTCCTGAGCCTCTTCCTTTTCGCAGGTATCCTTCTTCCATCTGAGCGGCTTTAAGAGCCCGAAAGTGCTAGTGACGAGAAGTGGCTAACCCCTACTTTTCTGAACTGCATGGGGCACTCTTCAACCTAACCACCGTGGACTGCTAGGACTACTCTTCATATACTGGTTGGCACAATTTCGGGATGTGTTTTCCTGATCGGGATAACCTTCAAAACTGTGTGGTGGCCAAGGCATGTGATAAAAAACAAAAATTGATCAATAAAATATTTTAAAGTCAACCTTTCGTCAGTCCACCTTTTCCACTGACAAACCAAAACTGAAATTGTGTATATTTTCTGTTATATCATAGCTGTACCAGCTTGTTACAAAGCTGGTCATCCACTTTTACAGCCCTTTTTTAACTTAATAATCTTCCGGAATCACTTCCCGGGTCACCCTGGGGGGTATTGAGCCATTTTGGGCTTGTTTCCTTGCTTTGAAAGCTTTGGACAGCTTGTTGTTCGTAATTTACAACCATTTAAAGGTACTTGGCTGTAGCTTTTAAAACCCCTTTTCACCCTTGTTTCATACCCGTTTGCTTAAATTATTCATTGGTTATTTACCCAGGATACCGGTTTACCCCGGCGACCCATTTTGGGGCAGTTTCCAACACTTTAAGGAAGTGAATAGCTCACTGTCCACTTTATTTAGTTCACTGTACTGAAAATCAGCAAGCTCATTTTCATCCCATTGTTCATAAATTTCATCCCCCAGGCCATTTCGGCCATCCAGGAAGTTAAGGAAGGATAACACCCAGGGTGGGTGGTCCTGAGAATGACTTTTTGTAAGTATTTCACCTTTCTTCTTCCCCTTCTTTACCGCCTTAGGCGAAGGACCACTTGAGGTGCAGGTACTCTCTGCCTCGTGCCGAGCTACCAAAGGGGTTGTAGCCGGCTTCGCAACCGGATAGGTCGGATCTGTCCCTACGAACAGATTTTGCTTATAACAGTAGCATTGTTGAGAGACATCATTAATGTATATCCTACCAGATATCAAGAGGTTGTAGAGAAGAAAGAATGGAAGGATTCCATGATTGAACATTACCAGTCAATCATTAAGAATGATCTCTGGGATGTGGTCCCAAGACCAAACGAAAATAAAATCGCCAGTTCCAGGTGGATTTACAATATAAATCATGCAGCATATGGAATCATAGATAAATACAAGGAAAGTTTCATGTCACAAGGTGTCTCCCAGAATGAAGGAATAGATTATGAGGAGACATTTTCTCCTCTCACGAGATACACTTCAAGTAGGACCATTCTTGCAATAGCTGTAGTGATGAAATGGAAGATACATTAGATGGATGTAAAGACAACCTTCCTGAATGGCATAATAGAAGAGGAAGTGTATATGGATCATCCACAATTATTCAAGACACATGACAAACATTCACATGTGTTCAGGTTGAACAAATCATTGTATAGGTTGAAGAAATCTCCCAGAGCTTGGTATGGCAGGATAAATAGTTTCCTGATAAGCTTGGGTTTCACCAAGGGTAATGCAGATTCCAACCTTTACTTAAAGGTTGTGGATAGTGAAACTATGATATTGTTACTATACGTGGATGATCCATTTCTAACAGGAAACGAGAATCTCATCATTGAGAGTAAGAGAAAACTTGTTGTGGAATTTGAGATGAAGGACCTAGGCATGAGACTAAAGGTATGGAAAATATTGGATGGGGTTTTTCTGAATGAAGGAAAATATATAGTGGATATATTGAAGAGGTTCAGGATGTTGGAATGTAAGGCCATATCTACACTGATGTTGGCAATCTTGAATTTGTTGTGTGATATAACTTTAGATACAATGGATGCCACCATATATAGGAAAATGATTGGTTCATTGATGTACTTGATGAACATGATGCTAGATATATGTTTTTCGGTGAACACATTAATTTAGTACATTGTTGAGCCTATACGTGTTCACTTGATTGCAACAAAACATGTGATGAGGTACCTAAAGGGTACAATTGATTATGGACTCAGATATATCTTGGATTGCGAGATAAGACTGCAGGGATACACAAATTCTGATTGGAAACGAAGTATCACAAACCAAAAGAGTACATATAGATGTTTCCTCAGTTTGGGATTAGTTGTGATATCATGGCTTAGTGGGAAGAAGACTTATGTGGTGCTTATTTCTATAGAGGCAGAGTATCCAGTAGTGTGTTTAGCTTGTGGTGAACAAATGTGGCTTCAGAAGTTGATTACAATATTTTTTGATATCGATTTAGAGGTGACTTGTATATTTTGTGACAACTAGAGTTGCATAAAGTTATCAGAAAACCTAGTGTGTCATCACAGGTCCAAGCATATCGAGATCAAGTACCATTATATATGAGATATGGCACAGAAGGGAGCAATGAAGTTATAGTATGTTCCTACTAACAAGAAGATAAAAGAAGTGTCGACTAAGCCTCTGTCGAGAGTGAATTTTGAGTACTTCAGAGACAACATTGGTGTTCTCCAAAATTACTTTCCCTTGTGAGAGGGAGTGATGTGTTACAAATGCGAATCTAGGTGCAACATAGTGTGGTGTAGTAACATGAGGGTAATTTTCGGGAATCGACTGTCGCACCAGTCAACCTAACCTCGCACAATGTCAGTAGATATGTATCCTTAGGGGAGGTAGTGTGTTCCCATATTTAGTAAGTGTAAATTGCGTATCCTTTAGGGAGGGTGTATTTCTTTGATAGCTAGAGGGACAACCCGTGTGCTTGGAGGATGACTATCCTAAGGCTAGTGGTTGGACTATGGGCCAAATGATTCCTATCTTGGGTTGAGATGGGTAGTTTGTGCACACTACATCACCTAAACCTTTTGTGTAGATGCCTATTCGATGTGGGGCCAAAGGATTGGTGTGCCAACCAGGGGACTAACTTGGGGCTAGTAGCCAGACTTTGGGCTAGATAGTTTCTAGCAAAAGCTAGATTCCCAACATTGTGTGAGTTGGAAGAAATCCCTGCCATGACTTCTAATCCCATTGATGAGATGTTGGTAATGTAATGGATGAATTCTGTACATTTGGAAAAATTCCTGTGACATATAGATTCATGAAAATACAACAAGACAATAACTAGGTGTAAAAAAGTGCATAAGTAGTGATGATGATCATGCCAATAACAATACCTTCCTTGCTAAGAGAGAGTGTTAAATTTTTTATTAAAGTGTGTTGATGGGTCCTAAATACCTTTAGTTCAATAGAAGGAACCAAACCCACCACCGAGGCCCAATTAGACTCTGCATCGTTTAATGGTGGAATGGTTCTCCAAATCTCACGATCCATCCAATTAATCGATGGGATTTACGTTTTCTTGCGAAGAAGTCTCCTTGAGTTGGGAATTTATATTTTTTTATTTTCTCTTAGGTGGGACTGAAGTAATATTGTAAGCCAGTATAAACCAAATTGGCAACAGAATAGAATTAATTTTAACTACTAGAGAAGAGGCTGAGCTTGGGATAACCCGCTACTCAAGAATGCAAACAACAATTCTATGCCACAGGCCTAGTAATAATACATTAACCATGTGAGCATCCAATTACTGTCTGAGATACTAATTATTAGAAAGAAAACACATATGCGATAAAACAAAGGAAAGAAGAATAATCCACCTACTTCAATCTTCCATCATATGATAACACAATGATTCATCTTCATCATTAAAGTAAATAACAACAAAATACTGCACAAGATAACTTCACAATATATTAAATAACTCTTACTCATTAAAACATCATTCATGAAATGAGATAGGAAATAGTTCTTCTCCACATCCAATAACACATGCATTTGATGAAAATAACTTTGTCTCTGGTCCAGAAGGACTTCTCTATTAACGGTAGCTTGG
Organism: Picea sitchensis; assembly: GCA_010110895.2. Lineage (NCBI taxonomy): Eukaryota > Viridiplantae > Streptophyta > Pinopsida > Pinales > Pinaceae > Picea > Picea sitchensis. The sequence continues at coordinate 83,914 of SNQJ01S0036126.1, read as the reverse complement.
AAATAATTCTTGACAAAGCCAAAATAGAAGAGTTTCTTGCAACAACCATCGACCTTTAACTAATTGGTCCATGCTCTTATTTATAATGTAAAATTAACTAAAAATAATGGCTAAGTGTAGTTAAAAAAAAAAAAAAAAACTCGCCACGTGGCATTCTCTCCTAACAATTTTCCAATAGTCATCTCAAGATATCCCTTCGAAAGGGTGAATTTTCTCACACTCCGACCAACTGATAAATAGCTCCTTGCAGGTTTGGGCCCATGGAAATCCGTGTTGTTCCATTGGAGCCACGTAAAGTCCTTAGACGTCCACTGCATGCCCCCAGTACTTCACAAGATTGGTTTTTAACTGTTGTAGCACAGTTTGCACTCTAATCAGATGTTCCATAAATCATTGCACTTGTCCTAGCAATGTGTCGGTCACCTTCGCTAGTTCTTCGACCCATAATGAATCTTTCTTGGTATGCGATTTGACTATGTCGCACAAGTCAACGAAGTCATCGGGGGTGCCGAACTCTGGGAATCCGATATCCTTCATTGCTTTGTTGATTTTATCCCAATGTTTCTCACATTTGGCCCACTACTCTTGAATTTCCCAGTGTGGTTCCTAAGACATCTTAGCCCAGTACTCGGATGATCTCTTCATTCAATCAAGATTGCTTTTACCCAACATCCATATGTTGTGTTCTTCTTTCTCTCCGACATGTTGGACTGCATCAATGTATGTGATTCTCTCTATGGCTTGCTGCGCCCCTTCATACCACTACTACATATCCTTCCAGGTTGCGAGTGCCATGAGAGTGTCTTCCTGGAGCTTAGCTATCTTTGAACTCACTTCTCAGGTATATCACAGTATAAGTGTTGATCTGATAGTATTCAACCAGGTGGTGCACATGTTCTAGTTCATCTAGGGAGGAAACCAGATCATTTTCATATCTTTTGGCTCTATGCCTGGTGGCTTCTAAGATCACCATCCCCATGCCGAGAAGCTCCAATGTTCAAACATTTTCTGTGTTTATCAAATTCTTATTTGTAGTAATGAGGATGGAGCGATCCAACATTATCCTCCTTTTCTTTGTGGTTATTTGGATGATGGCCTTCCTCTTTCAATCGTAGGATATCACATAAATATCTTCTACCTTGTCCACAGGTTTTGGAATTTGTTGATCACCCCATGTGAGTGTCTTTCCAAGATTTCCAGTGGTGTATATCTATTCAAGGTTAGGTTCTTGAACTTCCTCATTGTGCTTCGAGGACCTAGACTCTGTGTGTAGCCTATTGGGGATTTGAGTGTCAAGAGGAATAGAGGCGTCAGGAAAATACTCAATACTTACTTTTTCATCGACCATTGAAACGTCGATTTCCTTTTGCAGGGATCCTTCCTTTGGCTCATCCGATTCTGACTTGTCCTTCGGATTGTCTGCTTGGGTTTTTGGCGCATCAAGCTTCTTGGTTTCGAGAACAATTTTGGCTTCTATTTCCTTTTGTGGGACCTCATGGGTTTTGAAACTAGGATCAGGAGAAGAAATCTTCTCAGGTCCCTTTTCTTCTTGGACAGTTACAGGGGTCCCAAGAGATTCCTATGGGATCTCATCATCACTATATATATTTATAAACTTGCTCAAAGGATTAGGCGCATTTGTTTCTACTGATGCCTGAACTATCTCCGGCTGAGTCGTCAAACCTCTCGGTGATCCGACTGATGGCATTATGGATTCAAGGTCATCTGACCCGTTGATGTTACCAAGGTTTATGAAATCAAGGCCACTTGGCCCCGCTGGGCTTTCTTCTAGACTATCGGTTGGAAGCCTTGGAATCCTAACAAGGTCCATGTTATCTCACATCTGATTCATTATTTGTTGGGCCTATTGATACATGACTTCCCCTCTCTCTTACGCATCTCCAGCCTCAAGGAAATTTCTATGTTATATCAGGGTCACCTGGGAAAACTTTGTTGTTTCGGTGGCTTCCTAAGGAGCTTCCACCACTTCAACTGATTAAGATGCTATCATTTCTTCTTTGGCCTTGAGGACCTCTTGAGTCGATTATTCCAGGACTGTTTCTTTCTCATCCCAACTCATTTCCTTGAACTTGGTTGCCTTAGGGTTAGCCATCCTTGCTACAACCTCATCCTAGTTTTGAGCATTTTCGGTGAAAATATCATCTTCAAACCTACCATGGGCATATGGCCAGTAGGATGATACTTGTGATGTGTGCTTCAGAACTAGGCCCTTTGTGTCATTCTTGCGAAAATGACCAGTTTGGAATCAAAACTCCAATTGGCTTAATCCTTCTTGCTTGGACTACGCGGTGTCCTTTACAATGTAGAAACCAATATGAAATCCATAGGGGATGAAGGCTTGCTTCTTCTCTTTTACCAAAGAAGTATTGTAATCTTGCAAGATGGTATGATAGAAAATTTCCCCTACCACTAATCAATCGGGGACATATATAGGCAACAGATGGGGTTCTCTGATGGCGCCGAAAACCATGATGTAGGTATCACACTCATCCAGATACCAATGGCCAACTTTTGATACAATCCTTTTGGCTGCATTCAACAGCCTTGGGAACTCTTTCTTGAACAACAAAAAATAAGTATGTGCGATAAAATAATCGCATATGAGAGAGTAGGATTTATCTTACCTGTTCTCCCACAAGATGTAGAAATACACATGGACCCAGAGCTATGATGCATGCCATCTGAAGTTCATTCCAAAAAATACATTTATGGCACAAATCACATCCAATATATAAGAATCCATATAGAAGGATGGGGTTTTCCCTCTTTTGGTATTTGAGCCTGTCATATGCAAGTGCTCAGATGTTTGGAGATGATGGCACCCCATTTAAAACCTATTTAGGAAATGGATACCTTATAATCTAGAGGCATCCAAGCCTCTGAAAACCTAGATCAGTCTATCTCCCCATGCAATCGGCAGAGGAGGGCCATTAGATAGATGTACAACTCCCTTGGGTTAGCAGTCGGGTACTAGCCAAAGGTCCGATTGGTGAACTTTTTATCCTCTCTCCACCATGATGCCATCGCCTTTCTAGTGTTTTGTTTCTCATAGAATCTTACAAAAAAATCAATGTTTATCCTTTCTTTTGACCCTCTTATCTTTTAGTAATTATACACTTCCACTAGGAGGAAAACCCCGACACATCCACCACATTTGTCATTAATCAAACATCTTTGTGTGCCAGTGTGATCGATAATCCATTTCAGGAGTTCTCTGGAAGGGAATACTGAATTCCTACTCTCTACCATGTGAAGATACTCCTTTCAGACATTCAATAGGACTTCATTGTCGAGTCTCCTTGTATCGGGATCGTTATGCAGGGTATATTTGAGGAATTCCTCCCACTTGATTTTCTTGAAAAGTTCTTCCTAGTGCGGGAATACTATTTTGGTGCTGATGTTTTCCTTTGTGTCTCCAAAGGCTAGAGGCTGAATGAAATCCTTCTTGGTGGCTGTTTTGATGATGGGCACCGGTTTTGGAGCGAATTCCAATTGTCTTGCAACCGTTGGGGAGGAACCTTCTCCCAACTCTGGTTCCTGTAGCTTTGGCTCTCTTGGATATTTTCTGGTGGTAGGTTTCTTTGGAGGTATTGTTCCTGCAACCAAAAATGATCTTTAGGCATGTGTACAAAGTAACATTGAATAAAATGTAAGAAATGAAGCATAAAACATCCATAGATTAGTACATACCTGTAACACTTACTAAACCTATTGTTTAATACTCATTGGGCCTTGTAAGGTTTCCCCAGATTGCTCATCTCACTCCTCTATATGTTTTGAACTGCCTTGCATACAGAATAATCTTGTTTACAATAATTCAAAGGATTTAACGGGGGAGATTCTACCATTCGCATCAACCAATTAATTTGAGTGATGGGTGAAATTCAAAAAAACCTACCACCGAATCTATGCAAATAAATTCTACATGAGTTGATGATAGGGCGCGAAGGGTGATGCAATATATCGACACGTTCAAACGATCCTTTTGATTTGCACACTAATTAGCAACTAATGAAGGATTTTGGAATTAATTATTTCTTTAAATGCTTCGGATCCATCATATCTTAGAGCTAAAATGTCCCATCGTGTTGCCTTCTTAGTGGGAAGATCGAGAATCAGGGATATTCTTATGTATGTTCTCATTCATATCCTCTAGAGAAAACCTCCGACACCGACCGATTTCATCGTACGATGTTGACATGGAAGAAATGGTTTGGGGTACGATGCAATGAAGACTGGTGACTTAACTCGCGAGTATTACTAGGAGTTAGATCTCTCTTTTAATTTCGTGTTCTTAAACTAAGCCTGGGGATCGTCGATGTTGAAAAGATATAAAGGGTCGGCGATCGAGGAAAACCCTATTACATACTTTCCTTTGGGTTAGTTCCTTCAAAAATTCCCGATGTAGAAATATTTCGAGAATCAAGAATCGAGCAAAAACTTTTAGCATCGTTGAACAGTTTGTCGTGGTTTGATTTTCTCTGACTCTGATGAGCACGCCAGGTATCAACTATCGGTGATAACATTTATTTCTTTTGAAGTATTTACTTGTTTTTCCTTTTCCCGATTCCAAAAGAGATAAACAATCGGTGATCTCCACTATGATGTTTATCACAAAAGAAGAATCTTGTCTGTGATGACAAATTTCCTAAGTGCATTGGGTGAAGTGCTTTGGCTATGTTATTCCTTATTTAAATGTTAAATCTTTTAAGTCAAGGATTTTCATAGTTTCAAGCAAACTTTTCAAAGACTTAATCAGACTCAAAAATGGTAATCAAATGCAACATTTTCCAAAATGGAGACGAATCAGACAATGCAAAGAGATCGAGTGGTACCCAAAATGTAAAATTGGACATAGACTTTTATGGTGTGTTGAGTGCTCAACACAGTAAAAGACATTCTTATTGTATTGTAATTATTCATGTCAACCCTATTGCACCTTTGTAAAGTGTCAAATGTACTTTATAAAGTGTCATTTGTCAAGTCAGCCCTATTGCGCCAAAGTAAAAAGGTCAAATATATTTTATAAAGTGTATTTTTTAAGGTCAGCCCTATTGTTCCCTAACAAACCGTTAGGTCATCCCAGACCAAATTTTAGGTTGGCAAAACTAGTATTTATAAGAGATGCTAGCACCTCATTTGGTGTAACATATGACACAAGATCTCTAGTAAATAAGAGAAGTGTGCATGCCTTAGAGGGAGATGCTACTGCAGCTGGGAGGTAATTTTGTGGAGGATCTTGATCAATCTCTTGATTTGATCTTGATTATGTGGTGTGACACTCTTCCCTAGTCAAAGGTTTGAGAAGGATCTTCTGCTTTGTTAGTTCTCTCTTTGAGAGAGGCATTGTTCTTGGTTGTTGAATATATATTGAGGAAGTTTTGTTGGGTTTTTCCCCTAATTTTTTTTCCACGGGTAAATTCTTGTGCATTCTATAGATGTCTCTCTTTTAGTGATGATTTATATGTAGTTATTATGTTAATTGTTTAAAATTTAAGAATACTATTATAGTTAACTAATTGAGACAAAAATTCAACAAAGGCAAGACATGGGAAGGAAACAGATGGCATGGCATGGAAAGGCATGGAATGACGTGGAAAGGAATGGCATGGTATGGAAAGGAATGTGAAGGAAAGGAAAGGCATGTCATGGCATGGAAAGTGAAGGAAAGTCAATGCATGGAAAGGAATGGCAAGGCAAGGCATGACAAGAAAATACATGGAATAGCATGGCATGGAAAGGAAATGAATGGCATGTAAAGGTGTGACATGGCATGGAAAGGAGTGGAATGTCAAGGCATGGAATGGCAAGTGAATTCATGGCATGGAATGTCATGGAATGGAAAGTGAAGGCATGGAATGGAAAGTGAAGGAATGGAAAGAAAATGCATGGCATGGAAAGGAAATGCATGACATGCCATGGCAAGGCATGGCATGGAAAGGTAAGGAAAGGCATGGCATGGAATGGAATGGCATATCCTAGAAAGTGAAGGCATGGCAAGGAAGGCAAGGCAAGGCATGGGATGGAAAGGAAAGGGAAGGCATGGCATCGAAAGGAAAGGCAAGGCATGGCATGGAATAGAAAGGCATGTTATGGAAAGTGAAGGCATGACATGGCATGGCAAGACATGACATGGCATGGAAAGGCATGAAATGGAAATGCATGTGAAGAAATGGCATGTAAAGTGAAGGAAAATAAAGGAAATACATGGCATGGAAAGTTAAGGAAAGGAAAGGAATGGAAATTCATGGAAAGGCAAGGCATGGAAAGGAATAGCATGGAAAGGAAAGGGGAGGAAAGGCAAGGCATGACAAGAGAAGGCAGGGCATGGAAATTGAAGGAAAGGTAAGGCATGGAAAGGCATGGAAAGGTAAGTATTGACAAGGAAATGCATGGCATGGAATGGGAAGCAAAGTCATGGCATAGAATGGAAAGGCATGGCATGGAATGGAAATAAATGCCATGGAAAGTGAAGGAAAGGAAAGGCATGGCATGGAAAGTGAAGGAAAGGAAAGGCATGGCAGGGCAAGGCATGGTAAGGAATGGAAAGACAAGGCATCACAATACATGGCATGGATTGGAAAGGAAATGCATGGAATGGAATGGTATGGCAAGGCATAGCATAAAATGTCAAGGCATGTCATGGCATGGAATGGAAAGGAAACACAAGTCATGGCATGGAGTGGTAAGGCATGTCATGAAAAGTGAAGTAATGGAAAGGCATGGTAAGGAAAAACAAGGCAAGGCAAGGAATAACATGGAATGGCAAGGTATGTCATGGAAAGTGAAGGCAATGAAAGGAAATGCATGACATGGAAAGTGAAGGAACGTAATGTCATGGGATGGAAAGACATGTCATGGAAAGTGAATGCATGGCATGGAATGGAAAGGAAAGGAATGGAATGGAATGGAAAGGCATGGAAATTCAAGGGAAGGCATGGCATGGAATGGAAAGGAATGTCATGGAAAGTGAAGAAAAAACAAGGAAATGAATGGAATGTTAAGTGAAGGCAAGGAAAGGCATGGGAAGGAAATGCATGGGATGGCATGGCAAGGCATGGAATGGTAAGGAAATGCATGGAAAGGAAAGGAATGGCATGGAAAGTGAAGGCAAGGATAGGGAAGGCATGGCATGGAAAGGCATGGAAAGGAAAGGAATGACAAGAACATGCATGGCATGGAATGGAAAGGCATGGCATGGAATGGAAAGGAATGACAAGGAAAGGAAAGGCATGGAATGGAAAGTAAATTCATGTGAAGGCATGATGTGGAAAGTGAAGGAAAGGTGAGTGAAGGAAAGGTAAGGAAATGCATGGCAAGGAAAGGCAAGGCATGACATGTAAATACAAGGAAAGGAAAGGCATGGCATGGAATGACATGGGTATATTTTAAGGGAGGGTATGGCATGGAAAGGTAAGGCATGGAATGGTTATATTTTAAGGTAGGTTATATTTTAACATCAGTCAAAATGAATCCAAAATTATTCCTTTTACATACCTATGGTCATTCAAGTAGACCATCGATATCAATTCTAATACTAATGTGTTAGATAAACAAGATCACAGAGCAATAAAATAAAAAACATATTTGGAAATAAAATGAAGAAGATACACAATACAATAGAGACATAGATACGTGGTTCACCCACTGTGGGCTACGTCCACCAAAGAAATTGCCAGGTCCTTCCTTTTTATTATCCAACAAAATGAAGGGATACAACCTACAACACACCCACTGTAACTTCCTCTTCTTTCTCTCACAATCTCCTCTCTCATAATACAATATCACAATGATACACAGTCGTAATACAATTCCCTCATAAAAGAGGGTTTCCTTCTAGGGGAAAAAACCCTAACATAACTTCTACCATTAGATCTGTGACCTTATAATGAATGATCCAGATTTACTATGAAATTACAATAAACATTTACAAGGCAATTTTTACTTCGAGAGATTCTCCCTTGAACCTTCATCAGGGGCCCTCTGGCCCCTAAACTACCCAGCCAGGGATGAGCCCCCGAACCCCACACGGGGGAAATACCCCCTTGCAACCCCCCTGTGTGGAGGAGTGTATAGTGTTTTGGAGTGTACAATATTCATGGGGTATAAACACGGATGAAAACAATTACCTATGAAACAAGAAAATAATCAAGATCCACAACCAACAATATCCCACTTGGAGAATGATCACAACAACTCCACCACTATTGTACTTGTTGGACTATGATTCACCTTGGACCTGGAAAATTTATCATCTTCACCTTCGTGCTTGAAGACCAACTGAAAATGAGAAGGAACTCCGTTTCTCCCTAGTTACTCACTTTGTTAACATGTATGTAGGATTCTGGCTAGTGTGTATCTTTTCCAAATTCAAATGTCCATCTTCCAAAATGGATCATATGAAATGGTACCTGCAATGAATATGCTTAGTCTTCGAATGGAAGGTTGAGTTATTTTCAATATGAATGGCAGTCTCGTTGTCACAAGACAACCTACTATTCTCTTTCTTATTTCCCAACTCCTCCATAAACATCTATAACCAAATCATCTGTTTACTAGCCTCTATAGAAGCAACATACTTTTCTTCTATTTTTTAAAGTGAAACAACCTTTTGTAGTTTTGAAATCCAACTTACTATTATTCCACCTACAATAAAAACATACCCTGTGGTGCTCCTCCTGCTATCTTTATCACCTGCCATATCTGAATCAACATATCATTGTAGAACAGTGTCTGAAACTCCAAAACATAATGCATGAGTATTAATGCCTTTCAAATACCTGACAATCCACTTTACTGCCTCCCAATGTTATTTACATGGATTGTTTATATACCTACTTACAATTCTCACTACATGTGCAATATCTGGTCTTGTGTAAATGATCACATACATCAAGCTACCAACTAATGATGAATAAGGGACCCTGTACATGTATTTTATCTATTCTTGTGTATTGGGACAATTTTTCTTAGTTAATTCGAAATGGATGGCCAAAGGTGTACTAAATGGTTTGGCATTTTTCATTCTAAACCTTTCTAACACCTTCTCTATGTATTCACCCTGAGACAATGTCAATTTGCGATTTTTCTTCTCTCTTGTTATTCTCATACAAAGGACTTTTTTTGAAGCACCCAAATCCTTCATCGTAAATTAATTAGCCAATTATTTATCGAGCACATTTATATCATGCATATTAGACCTTGCAACAAGAATTTCATCTATATACAATAGAAAGATAAAATAACTTCCATTTTCTAGCCTTTTAAAATAAATACAGTGATCGAAATGACATTTGCTATAAACTTTCTCTTTCATACAATCTCTTCTTCAAACTACATACCAAATTCTCCTTCCCTTTGACATCATAAGCCTATGGATGTTGCATATAAATATCTTTCCCCAAATATCCATGGAGAAAAGTTGTTTTTACATCTAACTGTTGAACATGCAAATCTTCTACTGCCACAGACTTAAAATATTCTTAATTGAAGTCATTTTAGCAACAAGAGAAAATATATCATTAAAATCTATACCTTTATTCTCTGCAAACCCATTTACAAGAAGTATAGCCTTGTACCTCTTTTTTCCTCCATCTTCTTCCTTCAACCAGTCACCCCGTTTATTCTGCAATGCTCTTTTTCCTACAGGAAACTGAGCCAAGTCCTAAGTCTAGTTATTTACCAAGGAATTCATCTTTAATTCATTTCTCCCACTTCTTTTAAGTGTCTACCTGCATTGCGTCTTCATAACATTCTTCTTCACTAGAATCAGCCAACAATAAATAATACAATGAAGGAGAGTATCATTTAGGGGGTCTACTTAACCTAGGGTCTACTTTGTTAAATTATGAGCTTGATTTCTTATGCAGATTAATTCTTTTATTTTCTTCAATACTTTGATTCCAACTTAATAAAATTCAACAATTTCAAATCATAATTGAATAGCAATAATTATGTAGATAAGTAAACATGCATATCAACAACACATATACCTTGGGGAAGCCCTGTACAGGGAGAAAAACCGCAACAAACAATATTCCTTTATTGCATTAATAATGTAAGATCTCTTACAAATATCCACCATGAATGTACTTCTCTCAAAGAGCTTGCCAAGATGAATCTGACCTGACAAAGACTTACAAGACCTTGCTGAAATACACCTTTGATATG
>SNQJ01S0036126.1:18854-53388 GCA_010110895.2 Picea sitchensis | reverse complement strand
CTTTAGTTGCAACTCAACATTACTAAAATAGAACTAGACTCAAGACTTTAGTTACAACTCTTGACCAGGCAATTCAAAATTCTCTTCATGGAAGATAATGTTTACATGTGCCAACGCACTAGATCAACACAATTACATCATTTGCAATATTAGGAATACAATTTGTTTCTATCTCATAGGAATTTTACATTCAACCTAACCTTTGCTAAATACCTTGACTTTTTCTCATGGCTCACAAGGTTTGACTAGCCTCATAGAGGTTGTATGTTCCCCCTAACTTTTGCACTAGTTTGTCTATGCTCAGAGAGGTTGTACATTCCCCCTGAATTTTTCACTATATTGTTTATGCTCACAGAGGTTCTACGTTCCCCCTGACTTTTGCATTAGTCTTTCTATGCTCACAGAGGTTGTACGTTCCCCTTGACTTTTGCACTAGACTGTCTATGCTCACAGAGGTTGATTGTTCCCCCTGACTTTTGCATTAGACTCAAATAACATCTTGTTCATCTTGAATTTTGGTTTTACTCATAGAGGTTGTCCATTCCCCCTGGCTTTTGTCAATACTTCACAAGAATGGTTGATTCTCCAAATTTCCCTAGCTAGCCTTAGGGTGGCCCATATGGCCTCTCATTGGAGAATGAATGTCGATGCTACCAAATTTAACATACTTAACCTAGTATATATTCTAAAAAAACTTGTAGTAGTTTGAGGTACATGTTTGTCCTGTTGTTGTACATTTTGATTTTCCGGTACCTTTGGAATTTCATTTTCAGTGATCTCATAAAACACCATGTATTCTGGTTTTTCTTTTTCCTGTTTCTTTCCCTACAACTTATCTTTGTACATGACCTTCTCATTGAATATGACATATCTACTCCTAATGATTTTGTGATTCTCATAATCCCATAAGCGATAGCAAAAATCATTAACATTGTATCCAATAAAGGCACACTTCTTGGATTTTTCCTCAAGCTTTGTTTTATTTTATTTATCAATATGGAAAAATCCTTCACAACTGAAAGTATTCAAAAAAGGAATAGCTTACCTTTTTACCTATCCATGCCACCTCTAGAATTCCACCATCCAAACAACCTGAAGGTCATATTTTTATTAAGTAAAAAACAATATCTACAACATTTTCCCAAAACTTCAAGGGGAAACCAACATGCAATCTCATATTCCTTCCATGCTCCATGATTGTCATATTCATCCTTTTTGACACACCATTTTATTTTCATGTTCTAGGAATTGTCTTCTCTCTACAAATCCCATGGTATGAACAATAATCATCAAACTCCTTTCTACAATATTCACCTCCTTTTTTATCTGAGACACTTCAATCTTTTTCCTGTCTCATTCTCAACCAAAGATTTCCATATCTTAAAAGTATCAAAAACATCATATTTTTGTAGAATGCAATAAACCCAAGTTTTTCTAGTTGCATCATCAATAAAAGTAACATAATAATGAGAGTCACCCAAAGATGATACCTGATCTAGTCCCCATACATGTGTATGCACAATCTATAACCTTTCACTCTACTTTTCTTTTCTGACTTTGAGAAATATGACTCTCTTATGTTTTCCATAAACAAAATGCTCACATAAATCCAAATAATTTTTTTTAAGATATGGAAACAAATTTATTTTGTGAAGTGTTTACATCGCCTTCTCACACATGAGTCCAAGCCTATGATTCCATAGTGTTGTATCCACTCATGTAGAAGTTAAAGAGATAGAAGAATCAATATTACCAGTACATAAATACAATGTACCTACCTTCTCTCCTTTTTCTATCACCAGTGATAAACAACCTTCACTTTCCAATTTCCTTGTTGAAATTATATTTTTCCTTAGATATGAAACATGTATTACCTCTTTCAAAAACCATTGGCTTCAATTCCTTTGCTCTATCTGTATCTTTCCCATTCCAATAATTTTGCATGGTGCATTATCACCCAAATGAACCTATGAAAATCCACCTTGAACATAATCTAGAAAAAATTTCATATGGGGTGTATCATGAAATGAAGCCCTTGAATCTAGTACCCAAGAATCAAAAATATTAACTATAGAAAGAATCAAAGAATCTTGTAACACATCACCTTTTACATTTGATTCCTGATTTTTTTCATGTTGTCCATCTCTTTGTTTCTTTGGAGCTCTGCATTCTTTCTTCATATTTCATTTCTTCCCACAATTCCAACACTCTATCTTTCCTAGATTGTATTTGAATCTTCCCTTCCTAGAATTCCCGCGGTTCCTTGAGCCCTTTCCTCTATCCTTTTTTATTCCCCCATTATCCATGTTTAACGCATTACCAGATGTCTCACCTATGCTTTTCCATCACATTTGCTCACTAAGGATAACACTAACATCATCATCAACTTTTAAAGTGTTTGAACCAAATATAGAGTTACTCATATCCATGACCAAGCCATTCAATTTTTCTGGAAATGAGCACAAGATTAGAAGAGCCTTGACCTCATCATCAAAGTCCACTTTTACAGAACTTAGATGATTAGTAACTCTATTAAATTTATTTAAATGGTCTGAAACAAACCCACTTGTTTGATGAGATTTTTGTGCTGAGGAGTGTTTTTAGGTGTGTTCGAAGAGGACCATAGTATTGTCAATGGATTGTCGACGTTTCAGATCCATATTAGGATACATCATCAGGACACGAAGCCTGGGTTCTAATTAGAGGGAAGAGTTGGTTATAAATATTGATACTAAGTGTGCAGGGGGAATTATGTGTCGACTGGATTTTTATGATGAGGATTGGATTAGATTTAATTTAGGTTTATTTAGGGTTTTTTTATTTTAATTTTAATATTATTAATTTTTAATTGTTTAAATGTTTTATTAAAATGTTTATTAATATTTATTAAGGTTATTTTAATTAAATCGATTAATATGAGTGAATCATTAAGCTTATGATTTTTTTTTATTAATGGTGTTAATTAGGTAAAAAGTTTAATTAGGTGAAAAGTTTAATTTTAAATAAAATTGATTTTAAGGGAAGGTCAGTTTTAGAGTTAGTTTATCTATTGTTTTCTTTATTTTTATGGATCAAGGGGAACCAATTATCATTTAATTATATTCCTTTATACCTATTTAGGTTGTTTGGGTGTTTTTGGATTTCAATTGCTTCTCTAATTCGTCGTTTAAAGAGGTGTCCTTCTTTGGCTAAGATTTTGGTGTATTTTAGGAGAACAAGGTGTTTTGTTTTAAGGGAGTGTTCTGACAATGCGGAGGTGCAAATACATTAATTCGTTATGTCAACTTGATGTTCTTTAATCCTAATGTGGAAGGAGTGACCAATTTCACCGATGTGGCATTCACCACAAGAGCATTCTATTTTGTAAATTCCTTTTCCTTTGTGTGGGTCAAGTTTGTCTTTAACAGATCTCATCATTTGTTTGATGGTTTCATGTGGTTTGAAGGAGGTCTTGATCTCTTTTTTTCTAAGGACTTTCACAATCTTATTGGTTACTTCTTGGATGTAGCGTAAATAGGCATTTCTATTGGGGTTTTGGTTTTCTAGGGAGTTAGGGTTTTGGCTTATTTTTTCTAGGGCTTTATTTATTGCGTTCATAATGTATTTGTGTTTATATTAAATAATATCTTCAATAGAAATAACTTGTTGGAAGCTAAGGGTTTTTCATATATTTTATACAATGCATCCTTCAATTTATTCATTATCTTTTCTTTCAAAATATTGAAAGCCATTGACGCTATCAGGCTCAGTTGTATCGTTCCTAGTGCCTTTATGTCAAGAACCTCCCATTCTTCATCCTTCATGGTCATCGAATTCTTTTCTATTCCACCCATTGGTAGGAATAAATCCTTCTGATATAAATAATATTTCATTTGCATCTTCCATAACTGGTAGTTTTGGCCATTAAATTTATCGACCCTAAAATTTCCATCTTCCACCATTTCTCCCACTCAAACCAGGAACCCTCTTTTCCTACGAGTTACCTTTCTCTCTGGTACCAGTTGTTAGATAAAAAAATATCATCGAACAATGAAATAAAAAACAAATGAGGAAATAAAACAAAGAATATACACAATACAATAGAGACATAGATATACATGGTTCACCTAGTGTGGCTAGACCCACTAAATAAATTGTGAGGTCCTTCATTTTTATTATCCAACAAAATGAAGGGATATAACCTACAACACACCCTGTGCAACTTCCTCTTCTTTCTCTCACAATCTCCTCTCTTACAATACAATATTTTAAATGATACAAAACCACAATAAAATTCCCTCATAAAAGAGGGTTTCCTTCTAGGGAAAAAAAAAATAACATAACTCCTATTGTTAGATCTGTGACCTTATAATGAATGGTCCATATTTATTATGAACATACAATATACATTTACAAGGAAATTTTTCCTTCGGGGGGCTGCTTTCTCCCATACCCTGCAGGGGGGGCAAGCACCCTCTGAAACCCCCCTATTTGTAGGGATGTACAACATTCTGGGGTGTACAGTCTTCACGGGGTATAAACACAGCTAGAAACAAATATCTATGAAATAGTAATATAACCACGCTCTAGAACCAACATGATAGCCTCTGTTAACTTCTCATGCTTAGAGTAAGGAAAGAAGTATCATACCTTTGATGAGTTCTTTCATGGCATTGTATTTATTTGGAGGTTTATACCAATAACCAAGTTTGTAAAGTGGTATATGACTTGACTTGGTTTATAATATTGAAATACATAACCACCTTTCTTTCGGGTTATTCCATCCTATGTTAGATATTCTCCTTTAATAACGATAGACCCAATACGAAATTCAATGCCTTAGGAGTCTGTTACTGATTTCATGAGGGTGTGATTTCCCTATAAGCATTGTGCCAACCAATAATCATTTCTCCATTCATTATCTCTCGGGGAAACCCTTAATCAGTGCCCCACTAAATTACCAAAGAATAAAACATTGATACTAGCTATTAAAAATTTAATAGAAAGATTCAGTGAACCTGGAAGTACAAGATCTGAGAAATTGTCATAATCTACTCAAATACTTGATTGGTTCTCATCTAATTGGGATAATTCCATAGTTATAAGTTGACCAATGGGGAGTTATACATGGTCTGTAATGCACCTCTAATTACCACAAAAAAAAATAAAAAAAAAAATTATTTATTCTTTTCTTTGTAGGCATAGACTCTAAATTCAAAGGTATATCTAGCTCAAATCTTGCTACAAGGGAGATTAAGAATTTCTTCTTCCACATTGAAAATTACCAAAGATATTTTATAAGTTAAATTATAACCTTTATCTCCTCTTTGAATGACTAGTTGTAATCCTAACAGTATTTCTTATCCTAATCGCATAGGCTACACTCTTGTCCTAGTCAAAAGATACATATATACATACCAAAGAGTTTATACAACGACTTTGCCACAACATAATCATGAAACAATTTATATACATATGTATATATATCTATGGCTGAATAAATTGCGCCACCAAATGGATAAGTAACATTCTATGTATAATCATACTATTATCAATCTTATTGTGCCATAAATGTTTAAACAAAAGTCATACATCTATATAATCCATTTTCAAAGGTACTGTGCCAACAAGGCCAATTGTGAGAGGAGTACTAAGAATGACCCTTCATAAATGTTGGAGTGGAAATTACATTTTCTTTGCACAAGGGTGGCAGTGAATTTAATGCGCTCCTTGACATCAACGTGGACATAGAACGTGTGAATTCCAGGCCTGGAAATGGTAGTTACAAATCTGGTTCTTTCCTCACCCCTTTAGGGACAACCGACATCCTATTCAAGTAATGAACCCTAACCAAATTTAGAACTAGAAGACTAGAATGCATGCCAATTCCATTTTCGTGGATTTAGATGGGACTAACCTAGGATACTGTGGATGTGGTATAATGACCCTTTTTCCACCTTTCCCTAACTGCAGTAATGACTTAAGGACCGCCATTAAACATCTGTAAACTAGTAGATGAGCTCTAGAACTACCATTTTCATTAGTCTTCCTTCGAAAAATTGATTATGTGTGCTCCCTGTAACCAAATATCAAGTCATCTAATTCTCTCTGTAACTACTCAATGTTGAAGTCGTGGATTTGTTCTAGAATCAAACGTATTGGATAGATCTCTACCATTGGAACTCTACATAATAAGGTAAGAGCTTCTGGTTAGAGGCTCTTTGGAACTTTCTATATTAGAAAATCATTATGGTTACTGGGTCGTTCGATGTGAAGGTTGCTCTACAATATATAGCTTGAATAATGGAAAGGTTATGCATTTCTTGATATCTCGGGTTTATTTTCCTTTGGTTACAGTAACTGCATTCTTTGTTGTTTTACTGTATATACCATCCTTCATAGGGTTTTTAGTAAACACTATCTCATTTATCCGAGGAAGGGTGGAGCCTCACGGAAGAACCCCTTCTCGAAATGTACAAGGAATCGTATATATCCCCTTGTCTCTATCATGGTTTCTACTAGTTGTTCAGTATTGAACTAGAGGATTCTGTGATTCTGGCAAGCCGAGATAACTCTTCGATACTAGTAAAGCGTCCTTGACCTTTCTCAAATATTGTTTGTCCTATTCGCCAATCTTACGACTCGGACCAATGGCCAGGGTTTTCTGTAACAACCATTGAATTAATAGTATATTCCCTGTAAAATGTTCTGGTGGGTCTATAACTCAACTAACGAGTAGTTCTTGTACCATGTGGAAAGAAATGAGTTTTATGACGTTTTCGCACAACATCTTATTCGTTTCTTTTTTTTAAAAGGTAGTCTAATCTCAAAAGTTAGATATGCTTCTGGTATGAAAGTAATTCTTAAGGATTAAAGCACTCCATTAATATACACCATCTCTGTATGAAGGGACTTAGTACAGTTGCTCTCACTATTCATTAATTATGACTATTGTATAAAGATATTCATTATATTTCTTTAGTTCGTTATTATTTTTTTTTCTTGAATTGATACACAACTTCTAACGATGGGCCCTGTTTGATGTGAGGGTACCCATCAGTGAGCTACTACCCATCCATCCTCGACCTTGAGCGAATGTCCAGCCAAAAATCAACAAGGAAAGGTCATGCGAGCCGGGGTTGGAAGTTAAGTAAAGTCTTTACATGATGTGTTAAAAGAAAACAATTATAGTTTTGTTTCTGTTTCTTCAATTTTTCCTTAAGTATGCCATTCTAATCCTTGTAAGGTGAATTTTCCAGGCTTTTCATCTACGCAATGCTCTTCGATGTTTGTCCAAATACTTGCTTCAAAAGGTATTCAAGTTCCCTTTTGAATCCTTTTGGATTTTCGAACAACCATGGTTGACAAATTTAAAAGAGGTCATTCAAATTCGATTCCCTCAGACTCCTATCGGGTTTGGAAGAAGGGGAAAAATTTCCCCAAAGGTAACTGGGGATTTGGTCCCAGTGGTTACAGTATAACCTTTGTAGAAATTTCTTCTACATGATTGTCCTGTTCATTAGAGTAAATGAAATATTTGTTAACCGATTACTGGTTAGGTCTCATTATGCCCTAAATTTTAAATACCAGGGCTATTGCCTTGAAGACATGACATGTTTTCAAACACTAGACGTTGGATCAACTTATGCTAGATCTATAATACTAAATCATTTTATCTCATTTCAGAATTCCTTATAATTATTACCAATGTGGTTTAAATCTGCAATAGTGATTAGTTAGATTGGATATAATGGTTTGAGNTTTAGGCCAAAGGCATGGTAGGAGTTATAAATCACATGTTGCATACATAGAACTGTAATTGCTAAATCTATATCGTTCACGACAGTTTCGCATGTATACTCTGGAATAATTATCTTCGAATTTTACTTCTGCATTATCTTATAACAGAACAATGACTTACTTATATTACTTTAGTAAGATATGAGGAGTTCTAGACTCTTCGTTTCAATTATTTATTATTTGAGAGGTAGTTGATTTTCTTATTGGTAGAGTTTGTATGTATAAAATGATTAACAAAAATCTCTGTATGAATGAGTTTTCTATTGCTGTCAATAAATATTCTTTAATAAATCTATACATAGTACTACCACATATGTATCTATGTGCACTATATATATATATATAAAGTCTACAAGAAGATGTCACATCCTTTCCCCCTTCAGTAAAACATTGTCCTCAGTGTTCGTTCCTTTCTTGGAATAGGATTGGATGAGATTTCCACAAATCTCCCTCCAACTCCCAAGTGGCCTCCCTAGGACTAAAGTTCTTCCATTACACCTTTACCTGAGCGACGAATCTGTTTCGAAGTGCTATTTCTCTCCAGTCCAGAATGCACAGGGGTTCCACCTGGAACTCGCCTTCGGGTTCCACCTACACCAAGTTCCAATCAATCATATGAGTAGGGTCATGAATATATTTTTTCAACAAAGAAACATGAAATACATTATAAATTCTTAGATTAGCTCAAAGTGCAAGTTGGTATGCTACGAGTCCAATTCGAGCTAGTATCTCGAAGGGCACACAAAACCTAGGTACCATCTTGGGATAGTTCCCTAACTTCAACGAACTTTATCGGGCTTTGAACTTCAAATAAACATGGTCTCCCACTTGAAATTCCAAGTGTCTTCTTTTCTAATCTGCATAGCTCTTATGTCTGTCCTCTTCTTCTATCAAGTCTTGTTGTACCTTTCTTACCATGTTCTCCATTTATTGGAGCATCTCTGGTCCAACCATGATTTTGTCAGCTGATTTATCCCAGATAATTGGAGTCATACACTTTTTGTTGTATAGTACTTCGAAAGGGATCAACTTAGCCAAAGTTTGGTACCCATTGTTATATGCAAATTCTAACAAATGCAGGTAGTCTTCCCACTTGCTCGATTTTGTTATTACGTACATGCAGAGCATATCCTCTATGATTTGGTTTGTTCTTTTGGTCTTTCCATCTGTTTGTGGATGATAACTCATACTGAAATTCAAGTTAGTATTTATCCCTCCAAACAATTCCTTCCAAAAAGAGGATGTAAATTTTACGTCTCTATCTGAAATCACCATTTTAAGAATACCATGCAGTCTAAAAATTTATTTCATGAAGATTTCAACAATGTTTATAGCTTTAAAAGTAGACTTTATAGGAATAAAGTGTGCAGACTTACTGAGTTTATCGATTACAATCATGATAGAATCATTAGGTTTCTGATTTTTAGGAAAACCTGTTATAAAATCTAGCGATATGGTCTCCCATTTCCATTCTGGTACTGGAAATGGTTGTAATAGGCTGGCTGGATGTTGGTGCTTAGCTCTAACCTGCTGACAATCTTAGCACCTAGCCAAATACTCTATTGTTTCGCCCTTTATATTAGGCCAGGAAAATAGTTTTCTAAGTGTTGTTATTGTTTTCTAGTAACCTGGATGGCCACAATATGGTTTCTTATGCACTTCATCCAAAAATGTTAATTTTAACTCTATTGAATCTGGTATGTAAGGTTTGTTTTTAAATCGTAATAGTCCCTTCTTATCGATACTTAGATCTGGTTTATCCGAGTTTGCAGTACTATTTTGTAATTATTCCATCATCTTAGTGTAATTTCCATCATTAATACCTGCCATCCTTATTCTTTGTTCCAGATCACTTTTTGCCCTGCTGATATTTATCTCAAATAACCCATGGACTCTTTTGCTTAAAGTGTCTGCTACTTTATTTTCCTTACCTTGATATGTCTAACCTTGAAGTCAAACTCGCTCAAGAAGGCTAGCCATCTTGCTTGTCTTGCATTAAGATCTGGTTGGTTGAACATATATTTCACCCTGCTATTATATGTCAATAGTAGAAATTTTGTGGCCATTATGTAGTGTCACCACATTTTTAAGGCATGTATTATCATTGCCAATTCTAAGTCATGAGTGACATAATTCCGCTCGTTTTATTTTAATTTCTCGAACTCATAACAAATAACGTGTCCTTCCTGAATTAGGACACCACCTATTCCTTCTTTACTTGCATCAACACATATTGTGAAGTCTTTATCTGGGTCTGCTACCTTCAATATGGGTGTAGTTGTCAATAATTCCTTCATATTGTTAAAACTGTCTTGACACTTCTCTAACCGGTTAAACTTGGTCCCTTTCTTTTGTAATGATGTGATAGGGTAGACTATCTTGGAAAAGCCTTCTATAAATCTGTGGTAATATCCAGTGATTCCCATGAATGACTAGATATCTGCTACATCCTTAGGTATCGACCATTCCATAATGGATTTTATCTTCTCCTGGTCTATGACAATGATTTCTACTGAAATTACATGTCCTGGATATTGTATTTCTTTCTAATAAAAGTCACACTTGTCAAATTTGGCGTACATTTTGTGTTTCCTCAACATTTGTAGAACTATACTTAAGTGTTCATCATGTTCTTCCTCCGTTTTTTAATAGACCATAATATTGTCGATAAATACTACCATGAACTTGTCCAAGTACTGACTAAAAATACTTTTCATCAGGCACATAAATGTGGTTAGTGCATTAGTGAGTTTGAAAGGTATGAATACGAAATCATAGTGTCCATATCTTGTCCAAAACGTTGTATTTCTTATGTCCTCATCTTTTATCCTCACTTGATGATAATTGGATCGTAAATCCAACTTTGAAAAGATCTTGTCCCACCCTACTTGATCAAACAGATCATTTATCCTTGGTAAGGGGTATTTGTTCTTAGTAATCATTTTGTTCAGTTGTCTATAATCGATACATAGTCTTAGAGTACCGTCTTTCTTTTTCATAAAGAGGATTGGTGCCCCCCATGGTGAAACACTCGGTCTGATATACTCTTTGTCCAACAATTCCTGTAATTGTATTTTTAATTTTGTCAGTTCTGGTAGACTCATTCGGTAATGTTCTTTTGAGATAGGGGTTGAACCGGGTAGTAGGTCTATGGAGACGTCTATTTCCCTTCTAGGAGGTAATTCTGGTATCTCATCTACGAATATGTCTTTGAATTCACATAGGAAAGAAAAGTCTTCTAACTTTGGCTTATGTTCTTTTTCTAACAGATTCGTTACTTGAATGGCATAAACTTGACATCCCTTTCTCATACATTTCTTGAGTTGCATCGTTGAAACTTTCCTAACTGATACAGGTTTTGGTATACATTGG
Organism: Picea sitchensis; assembly: GCA_010110895.2. NCBI lineage: Eukaryota > Viridiplantae > Streptophyta > Pinopsida > Pinales > Pinaceae > Picea > Picea sitchensis. Next base: position 42,237 of record SNQJ01S0036126.1, on the reverse strand, counting down.
GTTGTTCTAGCAGTGCCGAACTTGTCTTTATAGCTAAGTATCTTTGTATAACAATCTAGTAATTCTTTGTGTTATTCCAACCAATCCATCCCGATAATCATATCGTAAGATCCTAGTGGTAGGATATTCAGATTTGTTCTTATATTTTGACCATCTAAGATGAACTCAAAATCAGAAATAAAGTCAACTACTTTCCTAGTACCTGTTTCTAGTTATACAAGCCATGATTTTGTGTGCTTTAGTTTCTTAAGTTTATTCGACTCTACTACATGAGGAGTAATATAACTTAACATAGCTCTAGGGTCAATTAAAATAGAAATTCGAGTGTTCTTGATTTTACCTTCGATTTCTACCACCAAGGACTAATGGTCATCTTGTCGGCCATCTATGGCATTATTTATCCGATGTAGGCTTTTGCCCACATCTCCCACCATTGAGGCTTCCTGCAAATTATGAACAGTTTTTCTATTTGCTGAAATTAAATGTGGATAGTTCCTCCTTAGATGAGGCTCTCCACATTCCCAACACTTTACTGGTTCGCACGAGCTGTCCCCAAACTTCTTCATTCCCAGGTTTACCAGTTTACCGATGCCTTGCGTATTTGGATGATTGGAGTGAAAATCCCTTCTTTCGTTGGTTCATTCGATCTTGTTTCTTGAATACTGGTCTTGGTTCCAATCTTTGAGAAACTCTCCCCACTCTTTATACTGGTCATAGAACATTCGTGCTTTCTTGAATACTTCACTCAAGGATTTGGGGTTGTCAAATTCAATTATGTCCCTGTAGGACTGCAGTAGAAAACTTAAGAATCATTGGATTTTTACCTTATCCTCCAGGATGTACGGTACAAACCTTAGTAGTTCCATAAATTTATTTATAAGGTCCTCCATCATCATCTGTCCAAGTCATAACCCATAAAATTCTTTCGTCTTCCTTTCATAATATCTTTGAGAAAGGTTTTTTTTCTTGCAATACTTCTTAAAGTCAGACCATTCCAACTTTTTCTCCTTTAGGCCCTTGGCCAATTTCAGGTCTTGCCACCAAATGCTGGCCTTCCCTTTCAGATTGTAGATGGCCATTCTGACCTTCATGTTGTTGGAATAGTTGTAGATCTGGAAGTATTTTTTTATGTCCAACAACCATGCCTCAGCTTCTTCTCATGTCCTGGATTCTCCATCAAAGGTAGTTGGTTTAATCTTTTTAAATTCTCCTTCAAGGTGGTCTACTTGTTTTCTTTTTCTGTCTGGTTTAGTTTTGTCTTCAGCTGAAGGTGTTCCTTCAGATGAACTATCTCCTTTTTCTGTTTCCAGCCCGGAGTTCTTGGATGCCCTTTTGTTGACCTCTTCGTCATGGTTATCATCCTTTGGGATTTTCTTGGTCACTATACTGCACAACAGGACTTCATTTATCTCTTTCTTTTCCTGTTGTTCTTTCTTCAATTTTTCATTGTCTTCTTTGAAAATATGCATTTCAACAATAAGATTCCTCATTATTTCCAACACCTCTATGGGTGAGCTTCTGTCACTGTTTTGTCTTAGATCTCCAGAAGGTCTTTGCTGGGGATTTCCTTCCATTCTGATTTATGCATCGTCCTGAGATGCCATAATTAACACAAAACAGAAAGGGATTTATGTTTATAACCATAAGATTTATTAGTTTTACATAAATCAGAATATATACTAAGCAACTAATGTGGCCCTGTTCAACCCCAGTGTTGTAACTTTTTCTTTGGTACCATATGTACTGTACCTCTAATTACGGCAATTTTTATTTATTTATTTATTCTTTTCTTTGTAGGCATAGACTCTAAATTCAAAGGTATATCTCGCTCCAATCTTGCTACAAGGGATATTAAGCATTTCTTCTTCCACATTGAAACTTACCAAAGCTATTTTATAAGTGAAATTATAACCTTTATCTCCTCTTCAAATGACTCCTTGTAATCCTAACAATATTCCATTATCCTAATTGCATAGGCTACACTCTTTTCTTGGTCAAACTGTACATATATACATACCAAAGAGTTTATACAACGACTTTGCCACAACATAATCACACAACAGTTTATATACATATGTATATATATCTATGGCTGAATAAATTGTGCCACCAAATGACTACGTAACATTCTATGTATAATCATACTATTATCAATCTTATTGTGCCATAAATGTTTAAACAAAAGTCCTACATCTATATAATCCATTTTCAAATGTACTGCACTAGCAAGGCCAACCGTGAGAGGAGTACTAAGAATGACCCTTCATAAATGTTGGAGTGGAAATTACGTTTTCTTTAGGCAAGGGTGGCAGTGAATTTAATGTGCTCCTTGTCGTCAATGTGGACATAGAATGAATGAATGCTAGGCATGGAAATTGTAGTTATGAATCCAGTTCTTTACTCACCCCTTTAGGGACAAACGACATCCTATTCGAGTAACGAACCCTAACCAAACTTAGAACCAGAAGACTGGAATGCCTACCAATTCCATTTTCGTGGATTTAGATGGGACTAACCTCGGATATGGTGGAGGAGGTATAATGACCCTTCTGCCAGAGAATTTATGACGTGTTGGAAACAACCTCTTGGGATTATCACGAGTTTAAAGTGTCCCTCTGAAATCTCGCCACCTTGCCCTAGATGAAGTACTGACTTAAGGACCACAATTAAAAATCTGTAAACTAGTAGATGAGCTCTAAAACTACCATTTTCATTAGTCTTCCTTCGAAAAATTGGTTCTATGTGCTCCCTATAACCAAATATCGAGTCATCTAATCCTCTCTGTAACTACTCAATGTTGAATTCGTGGACTTGTTTTGGAATCAAACGTATTGGATGGATCTCTGCCATTGGAACTCCTCATAATAAGGTAAGTGCTTCTGGTTAGTGGCTCTTTGAAACTTTCTATATTACAAAATCATTCTGGTTACTGGGTCATTTGATGTGAAGGTTGCTCTACAGTCTATAGCTTGAATAATGGAAAGGTTATGCATTTCTTGATATCTCAAGTTTATTTTTCTTTGGTTACAGTCACTGCATTCTTTGTTTTTTTACTATATATGCCATTCTTCATAGGGTTTTTAGTAAACGTTATCTTGTTTATCCGAGGAAGGGTGGAGCCTCACAAAAGAACCCCTTCTCGAAATGTACAAGGTGTCATATATATCACCTTGTCTCTATCATGGTTTCTACCGGTTTTTCAATATTGAACCAAAGGCTTCTGTGATTATGGCACGCCGAGATAACTCTTCGATACTAGTAAAGCATCCTTGACCTTCCTCAAATATTGTTTGTCCTCTTCGCCAATGTTACAACTCGAACCAGTGGCTAGGGTTTTCTGTAACAACCGTTGAATTAATAGTATATTCTCTGTTAAAATGTTCTTGTGGGTCTATAACTCAACTAACAAGTAGTTCTTGTACTATGTGGAAAGAAATGAGTTTTATGACGTCTGCGCATAACATGTTTATCCATTTTTTTTTATTTTAAAGGTAGTCTAATCTCGACAGTTAGATATGCTTCTAGTATGAAAGTAATTCTTAAGGATTAAAACACTCCATTAATATACACCATCTTTGTATGAAGGGACTTAGTAAAGTTGCTCTCGTTGTTAATTAATTATGACTATTGTATAAAGATATTCATTATATTTCTTTAGTTAGTTATTTTTTTTTTCTTGAATTGATACACAACTTCTAATAATGGGCCCTGTTTAATGAGAGGGTACCCAGCAGTGAGCTACTGCCCATCCATCCTCGGCCCTTAGCGACTGTCCAGTTGGAAATTAAGAAGGAAAGGTCATGCGAGCTGGGGTTGGAAGTTAAGTAAAGTCTTTACATGATGTGTTAAATGAAAAAAATTATCGTTCTGTTTCTGTATCTTCAAGTTTTACTTAAGTATTCCTTTCTAATCCTTGTAAGGTGAATTTTCCAGGCTTTTCGTCTACGCAATGCTCTTGGATGTTTGTCCCCATACTTGGTGCAAAAGGTATTCGAGTTCCCTTCTGAGCCCTTCTGGATTTTTGAGCATTCATGGTTGCCAAATTTAAAAGAGGTCATTCAAATTCGATTCCCTCAGACTCCTATCAGGTTTGGAACAAGGGGAAAAATTTCCCCAAAGGTAACTAGGGATTTGGTCACGGTGGTTACAGTAGAAATTTTGTAGAAATTTCTTCTATAGGATTGTCATGTTCCTTAGAGTAAATGAAATATTTTTTAACCGATTACTGCTCGGGTCTCGTTATGCCCTAAATTTTAAATACCAAGGTTATTGCCTTGAAGATATGCCCTGTTTTCAAACACTAGACATTGGATCGACTTATGCTAGATCTATAATACTAAATCATTTTATCTCATTTCATAATTCCTTATAATTATTACCAATGTGGTTTAAATCTGCAATAGTGATTAGTTAGATTGGATATAATGGTCTGAGTAAAGTTCTGATTCTATGTTTTTTCTTCTAGAATAATATATATGTGTGTGTGTGTGTGTGTGTGTGTGTGTGTGTGTGTGTGTGTGTGTGTGTGTGTGTATTTTCTTCATTGTTTAGGCCAAAGGGATGGTAGGAGTTTTAAGTCGCGTGTTGCATACATAGAATTGTAATTGCTTAATCTATATTGTTCACGACAGTTTCACATGTATACTCTGGAATAATTATCTTCGAATTTTACTTCTGCATTATCTTATAATAGAACAATGACTTACTAATATTATTGTAGTAAGATATGAGGAGTTCCAGACTCTTCAATTCAGCTATTTATTATTTGAGAGGTAGTTGATTTTCTTATTGGTAGAGTTTGTATGTCTAAAATGATTGACAAAAATCTCTGTATGAATGAGTTTTCTATTGCTGTCAATTAATCTTCTTTAATAAATCTATACATAGTACTACCACATCTATATCTATGTGCACTATATATATATATATATATATATATATATGAGTCTACAAGAATATATGTACAGACCTACTTAATCCAAATACTCATAGATAGATCTGTCTGATATTGCGATTACAAACATATAACTTTTGCCTATAGACGAATTTATAATTTCAAATTCACTTGCACATGGAAAAATCTGTCTCAAGTTTTTAATTCATGAGGGGCAATCCTAGAATTTAGTCCTTGATTATAAAACATCATACAATGAACATATATCATCTATGGAATCCATCTCAACTTAGTACAGTTAGATACATTACAGCAAGTAGACATAATCATTCACACAGTTACATTACAACAAATAGATATAATCATTCACAGAGAGAAGGAAAGGTTTACATATCTGGAATAGTTTGTGGGAAGACAAAGGGAATAGCCACGTTCCTCCGAACCGTAGAATAGGGAAGCCAAAAAATCACTTGCTCGATTCACCCCCTATCCTGACCATGAATCCATGAGGGTGAACTTGGAAGACTCCTCCTCAGCATTGTCCTTCAATTCCAGTAGATTCCTCTTGCCTCACAATCACTCTGTAGTGTTCATAAAAGCAAGGGAAAATCAATAATATCTTTTCCTAGCATACTTGGTAGGGTCCTCCCTCCTCACATATGTTATTTATCCCTAATATCTTTTTGCCTAGGTCTTTTTCCCTCCCTTGGGAATTTTCACAGCTTTCTAAATCCCTGATTTTCAGGGGTTGCCAATGGCCAAATATTTGATTTTCCACTTGTAACAATCATCCCAGAGGTAGTTCCAACATGTTCCCCACTCATGGAGTCACGATCAGCTGAATTTAACATGGTTATTGCATTTTTCCTCCTGCAATGAATATAAAATATTTTGTTTTCATACAAGTGTCATAGTCAAATAGTTAGTTGGGTCAAATCAGGTCTCTGCCCAACAATCATAATAATTAATTACAATTATCAAATTCGAAATTCGAAATTGCCATAAATGGCAAAAATTTTCGAAATTCGAATTTATCAAAAACGAAATAATTTTATAACAAATTTAACTTTCAAAAATACTTAATTTTTGGGGATGTCACATGGTCCCATCTATCAACCCAGTTTGTCGATTCACAATCATCCCATTAATTACTACTACATGGACCACATAAGTAAGAGAGTTTTATCTTCCATATTTCAACTATTGCATTGTCTGATGCTCTAACTGAATGGAAACCATGAGTTCCCTCGATTGTTTTGCATTCATACCACTCTAAGTGATCTACATCAACCACCTCCCAAAAATATCTATGTATATGTCATTTTTTGTGTTATTGATATTCATGGGTTCGTTTTCCCTCTCCCGTTACTGAAGAACATCATTCAATAATGGATTTTTCATCTTGAATGAGGGAAGTAGTTGTGAACTTCATTTATTGCCTATGTAAAGCTATTTTTATATATGCACCTTCTCCATCATGCTCCCCTTCCTCGTGTCTGAACTCAAAATAGTTCCAAATGTGTGCTACCTTTAATTTTTTGTGAAACATACACAACCATTGAAATACATTAGCATTTTTGAACTAGCATGAGAAACCATCTAACAAAATCCAATGTTGATCCATCTGTATATTCTTGTCTTTAAGATGATTGTAGAACAACTATAAAAAATGGTGTACACAGGATAAGTCATGGAACCGATCATTACTTATGTATGAGTGATACTCTTTCAAACTAACAAATCTAACAAGATTCTAAGTCTAAGATGTTTGACTAAATTAAACCATAAAAAGGAAATAAGAGAATTAGACTAGTAAGTTAAGCAAATGAAGAAATACGAATAAAGTGGGTAGGTTCACATGTGCATGAAAATAATAAATCGATTTTTAAATAAAAGAAAATGAAAACATGAGAGAATAGGTGGTTCACATAGAGTAGCATCATGAGTCAATCTACCTCTAATCCTAACTATGAGAAGACTCATAATCCAACTCAAACTAAAATCTAGTTAGGGGACACAAATTAAATGAGGGATTGGGGAACTAGAGGACAACTACATGCAAAAATAGGAGCACATTGGGGAATGTGAGGGAAAATTCCCAAATAGATAAAATAAAAAGAGAATTAACATGTGAAACTTGGGGAGAGTGTGACACATGTAGTGGGTGAATAATCTTTTAATTAAATTATTAAAAATTAATTATTTGTGCATGAGGACATATGTCATTAGATTTTTTTCTATAAAATAAATGGAGAGAAAGAGATATGGGTATCACTTGAAAAAGTATTTTTATGCTATCAAAAATTTTCTAAGCAAGTTTAGTTGTTGAGATTTGGGTTCCAAACTTGGAAAAGAGTGGAATCTCTTCCTTGCGAGGAAATTTTGGTGCTATTGATTATAGTTTTTGTGAGTTCCCCCTTTGTGGATCAATGGGATCAGGGGGAAGAAGAGTGCCCCTAGCGTTGTTTGGGAGGTACCCATGTATTGGATACCACTGGTTCTTCAACTTGAATGTTTTTACAATTTCTGATTCAAATCTATTTTAGAAATCATTTATATTTCCGGTAGAACCAAGTTTCTTTTTTACTGAGATTTAACGCAAAGTTAAACAATGAATTTTTAATCATTATCCCCTTTGATATTTAAATTACCCTTCTAGAGAGCATTGGATTTTATATCGTTGTCTATTGTTCGATGTTCACTGACTGAATTTGAAATATTAAAAGAAATCCCTTTTTGGATTACGACGTGAATGTATACCATCCTTCCAATCTCCTTGCTATTTCATCCTCCTTTGGTTCTTAGAATGACTCTAAATGTATTTTTTTTTTACGCTTCATCAATGTCTATGTTGATAGATTAGTAAGCATGTTGGGTGGTGACGTTTAATTTCCTAATCGTTTACAGGCTTAGGGACATGCTATTGGGTAGGCTAGCTTTTAGAAACTGTTGATTCTAATCTCTAGGTTTGAAAACCAAATACGCACGTTACAAAAGTATTCCTTTCAAGTTTAAAAATATCCATAGATTGTTACTAGTCACTCGTTTCCGATTGTGTTTCTTATACCAAAATTATGGTATCGAATGGAACATCTTACTCTTCGTTGCATGACACTAGCAGAATTTTTTTTTTACAATGGTCTTGAATTTTGGGGAAGGAATCGTAATATTAACACCTTCATAAAAACGTATGTAAGAAAAATGACATCACATCCCTAACCTTCCTTTCGGTTATTGAGTCAACCTTATCAGTTTATTGTAGTACACATCTAAGGTTAATTTTACATTGTCGAGTACTTCACTCGACATGAATAACACTTTTAATTGTGAAATATTGTCGAGTACTTCACTACATGAATAACACTTTTAATTGTGAAATATTAGTTAAGTAGTTATCAAATATATGTATATATATATATATATATATATTAATATAATTCCTTTGTGTAAATGTGTTGAACTTGCACATAATAGATCTAGCTAGAAAATACCACATTTACAGAGAGAAATTGAGAAAGAAGAAGCAAGAGAGAAAGAATGGAAGAATTATCATTAATTTTATTCCACACTCAAAGAGTGAATAATTTACAATAGATATAGGCTACAAAAGTAACTAATGTGCCACAGTGGTGGTCTAGAGAGATCCGGAAACACACCAACAGTTACAAGAGGAAACTGCCACCTAGTTTAGTCTCTCAGGTAGTTACGTGAGTGAACTTCGTCCTAGTTTGAGTTAGCTAGTCTATCAGTCTTCAGTTAATTGACTGAAACAGAGTGAAGTGAGGAGAAGATCAGGGAATCATGAGTAATGTGCTAGTCTGGTTATGATCATAAGGACAATGTGCATTAGCCGGTGATGATCCCAATGTTGCATAGTGATAATCCCAATGTAGCATCTAGACTCCACTCAACTGATCAAACTGAAGTGAAAAATGAAGAGAATATTCTCCTTAGAGGAATATTATTCCTAAAATATAGGAGATTGAATAATGACTAATAAAAAAGGAAAAAATAAATAAAAAATCCTAGGTGTGTGTGAAGTAACTCCAACACCCCCCCTGAACATCACTATGGTGAAAATAAAGAATGGGTCCGGGAAAAAAGGCCATGTTAGGTACTCAAATAAAAAAATATACACTGAAATAAATGAGGAAGGAGGGAAAAACCTAATGGGAAAACTCCCCCTCAAATCACATTGCATAAAAAAAATGAGAAGGAACAAAAAGCGGTTGTTAAACAACCTTGTCCTTCACTCCAAGAAGACCTCGCAACTATGCAAGTTTGTTCTTGTTGAAGAGGTAGATGTCTGCATGGATCTGATGAAGTAGATGCACCATTGAGATGTCCACACATATCCAATTTCTCTTCTTGTAATGGAGAATATCCAAATAGAATTTGGATGAAACTTTGAAAACCATGCGGTCGTTTCCAAAAAAAACGTTGAATTTTTGTTGATTTTAAAATGATCATAACTTCACTTCTCGGACTCCGTTTCATATGATTGTTTTTTTGAAATTGGATATTTTCTCGAGAGGAATTCAAATATCCAATTTTTTTCTTCAAATGTTTCTCAAAAAATATCATAATCGATTCTGATGTGAATGGAAAAGTGTCTGCATGTGACCCATGAGATGCATGGCATATATATTCCACATGAATTTCAAAAACAATAAATATGAAATGCAGTAGACATTGTCTTCAATTAATGGAATACAAGTTTGTGAAAATACTTTTGTAGAAGACTACTCAGAATAAGAGGCTTGACCTTTTGAAGGCTTTACTTCTAGCTCTATTTGTTCAACCTCCTGCATGAAATCTTCACATCTCTTCTAGCTCTATTTGTTCAGCCTCCTGCATGAAATCTTCACAATCTTCTTTATTCCTGAATAGAACCTCCAATATGGTCCATAATTCATTTGGATTTGATTCTTGTCAATCATCATATACTTGATGGAGAATTTCAAGAGAAATAAACTAGACGATACATCATATGGCCATATCTTGTCTATTGAGAAAATTATTTTTCTCATCGGCGGAATTGGTCTCTACTTCCATTGCAATATTTATTTGGTACAAGCCTCTGCATTTGAGAAGAAGCATAATTTTTGGCTTCCACTCCAAATAGTTATGAGGCATGATAAGTATTGCTGACGAATAATCCATATTTTCCACATTCTTCAATCTTTTGTACCTACAAAAAAATTGGTGTAGATTTTTCTTAGCAGTATGTTGATCTGGTACCATGTAAATGTGTTGAACCTAAACATAATATATCTAACTAGAAAATACCACACACATTTGTAGAAAAAAAATGAGAAAGAAAAAACAAGAGAGACAAAATGGAAGAATTCTCATTAACCTTATTCCACACTCAAAGAGTGAAAAAATTACAATAGGTATAGGCTACATGAGTAAATAATGCACCATAGTGGTGTTCTAGAGTGATCTGCACACACAACAACAGTTATGAGAGTAAACTGCCACCTAGTCTAGTCTCTTAGGTAGTTACAAGAGTGAACTGTCACCTAGTCTATCAGTCTTCAGTTAACTAGCTGAAATGAAGTGAAGTGAGGAGGAGATCAGGGAATCATGAGTAATGCACTAGTCTGGTGATGATCCCAAGAACAATTCACATTATCTAGTGATGATCCCAATTTTGCATGGTGATAATCCCAATGTAGCATCTAGACTCCGCTCAATTGATCAAACTGAAGTGAAAACTAAAGATAATATTATCCCTAGAGGAATATTCTTCCTAAAATATAGGAGACTAAATAATGACTAATAAACAAGGAAAAACCTTAGAAAAAATAAATCCTAGGTGTGTGTGAAGTAACTCCAACACTTCCCTTGCCTTTATTTTCTACTTAGTGGAAGTGACAAATGAATTCAAATTGGGTTTAGAACATTAGTAATGTTTTTCCCCATTCAACTAATCTAGATTTAAGCCTTATCTTGGGTTGTCTATGAAGAAAAAATTTGTTTTTCTTGGATCACTTTTGTAATGAAAACCTATGGTCTTCGAAATACTGAAAACCACCAACCTAGTAACCCAATGAAACAAATCAAGTAGAGATATTTAATTCTAGACTCGATTGGGTGAGTCAGATCTTCACATGTTTTGTAAAAACATCGGTTAAATCGGTTAAATAAGAGATGGTTCCATTCATAAACTAGTTAGGAATAGACCAAATGTGTTGGAATGTCTGATCCACATCTAAATTAAAAGTAGAACCTCGTTGATGTGTTTCTACCAATTTACTTCATCGGATTTCTTAACCCAGTTGTTAGTGGTGCATGTAGAAAAGTTTTGTAAGCTATGGTCACTGTGATGTATTCAAACGACATCAGTCGAGAGTGTTAAACCAAAACTTGTATGGTTAGTTTCTCCTTTATTTTGGGAGATTTTAAAAACTAGATTCCTCCTGAAGAAAAACCACAAGCTTATCGATTAATTGTATATGGTTGACTTGGTGTAATACTTAATGGGGTTGCATAGGCTAGTTCTAGTTTCATAACAGAATTATTGCAATAGAACTTAGATTATGATTGTAATAAATCATTATTTTTATGTTAATCATCCTTGGCTAAATGTTAAGGTTGATATCAATAAAATTAAATAAGATAAAATTTAAAGGACATTCAGTTCAGAAATTGTAGTTATTTTCTTCCCTCTCTAAGTTGTTACTAATAGAGAAGAGATTCAGTGATAGATTTCATAAAATCACTATATATATATATATATATATATATATATGTTCCCAAAAAACTTGAATGAAGTACTGCAAAAATAAATAATATGCTATGACTAGTACAAACAATGATCTAAAAATCCAAAAGCATGGAGAGAAAAGAAGCAAGAGAAACTCAATTTGAAGGAAAAATGGTTTCAAGCTAGCCCCATTTCGAAACATGTCTAAAGGATATGAGGAACATAACTTCTACATAAACTCACCACAAGTATGTTGAGGAAAATGTATGAAGAACCTTACTCAAACATTTTTAGATCTTGCTAGGCTAAGGAAAGATAGTTGGAAATGTTACCAGGGGTTAATAGCCCTAAAATCAAAACAATCACTTGATCCACGAGTAATATGTATGAGGAACCAAGGATAATTTTATATATTATGTGTAACTGTGTAAAATAAAGAATGAAAAAATATACATAAGTGTGTACATGGACAAGACACAAGGATAAAAGCAAAATCTAAAAAATATCATTAAGATACACATGTGAGACTAAAATAAAAAAATCTGATTTTATATTAACTTCATTTTGAGATACAAATCATAACTCTCTTTACAAACCCCTGTGAGGGTGAGACCAAAGTCAAATTTAGAAGTCTCCGATGGGCACTATACAAAAATTCTTTGGCAACACAATAAAGTTGAAGCCAAATATATGGATCAACTTGCAATGAAAATGTTTTCATTTGACTCTGAACAATATTCTTTATCAATCATGAAATTTAATTCAAAAACAAACTATAATACATAGATTGTCTACGATAAATCATACACCTTTAGAAACAAGTTGCTGAAAGATATGATTCAGTTTTGAATCATATTTACTTCAATAAGACCCTATTGTCATCAAGATGGTTTAACTTTCTAATAAAGTCAGAATGAACGAAGAAAAGAGGTATCTCACAAGTACAGAGAAAAACTTATATCATAATTTCACCTTTTGTTCTATCTCCTTCTTTAACTTCAATAATCAACATAATATGAAATATAACAACCCAAAAGTATGCTCAAGCATTCACCTTGTAACTCCCATTCATACAAATAGTCAACCATTTTATCATTAAAAAAAATAAAACATGAATATTGACCAAAAATACGATAATATCCATGATGTCCAAAACATTTTTTCTAAATATATGTTTGTTGTCCAAAAAAATAGTTTGTTGTCATAACAACATCAAAATCCATATTTTCTATGACAAGCAGTTTGCCTTTTTTCACTACTTCCCTCCTTTGATCCTTCTGTTGTCTTTCCTTATGTAGCAACCTTAGGTTGATTGGAGCCCTGAGACTCAATTTCAATCATGAAATGAAAAATCCTATACTTAAGGAAGGCATGAGATAACACTGATTCAAAGGAATTTTCGAAAGAGTTGGGGGAATTGGCCACTTTTTTCCCTTTATAAATTTATGTTTTGGGCATGGTATTTTTTAGCCTTTTTCTTGCATGTGAGCACTGGGCTGGTGAAGCAATGTGATAAACTTGGGCATTTGGGTTGAATGGCGATGGAGGATAAGGAAATGATAATAATATTGTGGGCCAACCATGATGGTGTGCAACAATTTGATGGACAATTTCTTGCTAGCCATCATTTGCAGGTGGGTCTAGATAGGGTAATATATGAAACCTTAATTTCCCTTTTCTTTTTTTATAGAAAAAGAATACTTACAAATTAATCATAGAATCTTGAGCGAAAAAAAAATGTATTTACTATACAACGCTCTCCAACAACATAAATTCCAATGTGTGTTTCAGGTGTAACCCAACCATGTAATCCAAAAAGAATAGAATGATGGACGATATTTCAGGTTCAAATCAATTTTATATCGATAGGAAAGAAAATACAATCGAAATTCATTTTGCACGGCCAAAATGAAAACAATCCGCTGTAGACTTTGTATCAACAACATGATTACCACTTTTACTCAGGAACAACACAATTTTATACCCCAACTAAAATAGAGTGTCGAGCTACATTTTTGGTTGATTTTCTCAAATTCCAAAAGGAAAAAAAAAAGATCGAAATGTAATTACACATAGCCAGGGTGTTAAAAAAAATCATTGTAAACTTTGGAGAACAAATACATTTTTCATGAAAAATCCTAGAGCCAACAAAATGATTTTAACTCGAGGAGAACTTAAATTTGATGAATGAAGAGAAAAAATACACATACCAGTAATATTAATGCTAAGGAAACAAAAAAACGCTACTCCTTTTCCCCAAGGGCTAAAAATGGTGGAGTTTCTATTTACGAGAGTGCCCAAAGAAAATAAAAAAACATAGTAGATGTGGAATCCTTGAAATAGGGTAAGAACAACGTGACATAAATGCATGTATCACCCCATCTCCCATATATTAAATATCATCAACCACAAACATAGTGAAGCACACTTAGATTCCATTAACCCTTCACACGCATGTCAACTATCTTGGAAAATTTTCCATATGAATTTCGAATATCAAAAGTCAAGTCCAACACCAATACATAGATCCATAAAGTATATAATTTTCCATTGAAGAAATTCCATACCACATGATGACCCATTGTCCAAATATAACATAAATGTTCATGAAGCTTTCACTTAGTGTTAAAGTCTATGTGTGGAAAGGGCAATAATGTTTAGCGAAATAAACATTTCGTTTCAAATCAAATTAAAAACCCAACAATCCATAAATTGCAAATAGAACCAAAGTCTTTCTTTTGTTATCAATTGTGAAATTATTCTTGTAATGCAATCATAGGCGAAGCTTGAAGATCTTAACAAGAGGATTCATCTCCTTTTTTATTATTGTTATAAGGGGGTCCCACCTATTTAGTATTATTAATATGTATGTAATAATGCATTTCGACTTATTTGCAGGCATAGATTTCATATTTCACTTTTGGGTGTCAAAAAAATGGCAACTCCACAGGTAAATCTTGTTTCAGTAGAACAAGAACTCAGAATGTTTGGTTCCTGATGAAGTTATTATAAACATATGATCAAAATTGTTCAAAAACCGTTATGCAACATGGGGAAATCTAACAGTTTAAGGGCATTGATGGAATGGTATTTTGGGGAATGATTTATGGAAAGTGAGATGTATGAGGGGAAATGGTCATGTATGCATAACACTCAATAACACTCATGACTAGTAAAACTTTGAAATATCAAGGAGAATGATTTCGATATGATGTTGAATCTTTGAATGGAGGGTAGAAAGGGACAACATAAGAAGGGAAGAAATCAAAACCAACTATACTACAATAGTATTGAAAGAAAATTGTTATTTCACCAATGCTCCAGATGGAATATATCTTAGAAACTCTATATTATCTTATTTTTATTGATCAACAATATCTACAAAATGACATAATTATGGAAAAATTGGTCGAGACCTCTATTATTGAGTAAATTAAACAACATAAAGAAAAATTAAGAAAACCAAAATGCCCAAAAGAGGAAAACAAAAGGATATGTACAACGACCATATTCATACAAAACATAGTCAGTGATCATGTTCGACAACAAAGGTATTCCAACAGAGGATGAACATATTCAGTAACTACTCACATAACTAGATCAAAGATCAACACACCAATGTTTTCACGTGGTAAAACCCTTACAGGGAAACATCCACAGCCCCATCCAACACGACCACTTGGAGCAGTTTATCAATGCAAAGAAAAATATTATAGAGAGATTTTACAAGAGAGTTTCTCACAATCGATCATCGAAAAATGACCCTCCATTATATTTAAATAGAGATCGTGGACCAATCGGGTGTTAAGCCACAAATCAATGTCTGTTTATATCAAGAAGAGTATGAATTGTGGGATCACTCTGTGTCGGGAACATATAGTGACTATCGGATTTCATAACTACAAATGCATACTAATGCATAATAAAGAAACACACTATGAACTACACTTTTACCTAATGACTCATTATACCAAGTAGATCTTAAATAACTCCTAAGTGTCTAAATATCCTAACATCCCCCCTTAAGAACAACTTGGGATAGGATTAAAGGATTTACAATAGTGAAACAATAGAAGAAGGAAGGAGGCATTAGGGCCTATCCCCCCTTAATGACAACTTCCTAAAATCCTAACATTTATTGAAGTTTGGAAAACTTTTCTTATGTAAGAGACTTTGTGAAAATGTCTGCAACTTGAACGTTTTTAGGGAAAAAGAACACTTCAATAACTTGATCATGGATGATATTTCTGATGAAGTGGATGTGTATCTCGATGTGTTTTCTACGATGATTTTGAACTGGTTCTTTGGCGAGCTTGATGGCACTTTGATTGTCACACTAAAGGCTGGTCAGATGTTGCTGCTGGAATCCAAACTCTGAAAGGATCTTTCGAAGCCACAAGGCTTCCTGACTTTCATTTACCATTGCTTGGTACTCTTCTTCTGCTAAATAAATTACAATATCCTTTTGTTTCTTACAGGACCAAGTGATAATTCCTACACCAAGGCTTATAACATAACCTTTAGTAGACTTCCAATCATTAGAGTCGCTGGCCCAATCTGAATCTGTGAAAACAACCAATAAAGGAGTCCCCCCCTGAACTGTAATGTATCCTGAAATGAACTGTACCACGAATATAACGAAGTATCCTTTTATCTTCTTTCCAATGGATTTCATGGGGTGTTTGCATATATCGGGAAATAATACCAAAAACAAAGGAAAGATCAGGACGGGTATGAGTCAAGTATAAGAGGCTACCAACTAACTAATGGTACAAGGTGGCATCAACTTCTGGAGAAGTACATGGGGCAGTAAGATTGACTCCAAACTAGAAGGGAGAAGGGGTTGGCTTACAATCATCCATGTGAAAGCGAAGAATAAGGTCACAAGCATACTTAGAATGGGAAAGAAAAATTTCTTGATTGGTTTTCAAAACTTGGAGGCCAAGGAAATAGTGCAAAAATCCTAAGTCTGTCATTTCAAATTATTTCTTAAGGCTATTTTTCACATGGTTTAAAAGTTTTGAGTCACTACTAGTAAGGATAAGGTCATCAAAACAAAGGAAAAGGATTATGAGATGGCTTCCTACTTTCTTGGTATAGACATTAGGATCATAATGGCATCTAGGGAATCTAGTGGTAATAAGAAAGTTGTCCATTTAAGCATACCAAGTTTGAGGAGCTTGCTTGAGACCATAAAGAGATTTGTTAAGGTGAAAAACAAGGCTAGAGTCATTATGGATATAGACAGGAGGTTGTTCCATGTAGATTTCTTCTTGCAAATATTCATGCAAGAAGGAGGATTTAACATCCATCTGATGGACCTCCCATTTATGTGAGGAAGCAAGGGAAAAAACAAGGCGGATGGAATTCATTTTGGCTACAGGAGAAAAGGTTTAATTATAGTCAATTACGTCAACTTGGGAAAATCCTTTGGAAACCAACCAATGCTTGTGTCTTTCAACACTTCCATCTTATTCATACTTAGTTATGTAGACCAATTTACATCTGGCAAGTTTTCTTCCTTTTGGTAGAGGTACAAGATCCCAAGTATCGTTTTCCATTAAAGAATGATACTCTTCATTCATTGTTGTATCCCAATATAGATGACTTGAAGATTATGAAAATGTCTTTGGATCATGAGTTTCTAAAACTTGATCCAAAAGAGAAGAGGCTCGCTAGAACTATGAACGTGTCTGATGCTGATCTGAAGGATCACCGACAAGATCACCAACTTCTTCTTATGTTGAACGAACCCATCTAGGAAGCAGTGGAGTTGGTGTTGGTTCAGGTTCAAAGGACTCATCTGGAGGAAGGTGAGTAGGTGGAGGTGGATTTTCATCCTCACTGTCATCATCTGAAGAAGAAGCCAGAACAGAAGAAGGGGCAAATGCCGAATATGGCTCATAGGACGAAGAAAGCACAACCACTGAATTAGGATCACGGGCCAAAGAAGGAATAAATGTCAAATTAGGCTTGCAGAACAAGATATTTTCATCAAATTTAACATCTCTTCTAATAATAATTTGATTACAATGTGGTTTAATAAGTCAATAACCTTTGACATCTTCAAAATAACCAACAAATATACACTTCTCACTTTTAGGCTACAATGTTTTCATTTTCTCATCAAGAATATGAGCCCATGCTATACTGCCAAATACACGAAAGTGACATACATCTGGTTTAGTTTTAGTCCAAGCTTCTTTCAGTGTTATATTTTTAAGATCCTTTGTGGGAGTTTGATTTACTATGTAATTTTCACAGTTGATGTCTTTCTCCCAATAATTTTTACTTAATCCCTTAGATTGGATCATACAACTAGCCATTTCTTTTAATGTGTGGTTATTTCTCTCAGCAACACCATTTTTTTGTGGTGTATACGGAACAGTGTGTTGCATTTGGATTCCCTGTGTAGTGTAGTAACTTGTAAAATTATTTTTCACATATTCGCCTCCATTATATGTTCTTAACCTTTGAATTTGATGTCCATATTTCTTTTCTACAAGGGCCTTGTAGGCCAAAAACTTGTCAAAAACTTCACTCTTAATTTTTAAGAAGTAAAACCAAGTACATTGGGAAAAGTCATCAATGAAATTTAAGAAATACTTTCACCCAGAAAAAGAAGGAGAAGAAAGTGGACCACACAAATCACTATGAACAAGATGAAAAGGATCCGAGGTGTGCCAAGAGGCACGTTTTTCAAAATTGTCCCGATGATGTTTGTCGAGAACACAACCAGCACAAACACCATCTCTGCATGAAACAAGAGGAAGACCAATCACCATCTATTTATTACATAGTTGTTGCAATGAGCGACAATTTAGATGACCAATCTTCTGATACCAAAATTTTCTCAAGTCATCGCTATGAGCAACAAAAACTGGTGAAAAATATGATGACCCAAAGTTGTCAAACTTGTACAACCTTGTAATATCATCAACAATTCTAGTTGCAAGAACATGCTTAGGATTTTTTAGATCCTTGATTACAAATTAGTGAGGTGAAAACTCTACGGATTTACCTTCACTTGAATGAGTGTTTTGATATACTAATAGAAGGTTATAAGAAATACTTGGAACACATAATACATCATTGAAATCACCATTTTCTGCTTGAATTGTTCCATATCCTTCAACACTAAGAGATCTATCATCACCAACAAATATTTTCTTGGTGTTACATCCATTTAGAGTAGAAAATATGTCTCTATCCTTAGCCATATGATAAGATGCTCCAGAATCAATAAGCCCCTCATCAGAAGTATAAGTAGAAGTTGTATTGAAGGAGAAACGAAAAGCAGAAAGTGCATGTCCATGAGAAGAAGAAGAATAAGTGGAATCAATACTGATGTTTTTCTTCTTCATCATTGCTTCTAAAGATGCCATCTTCTTGAAACATTTGGACTCATCATGACCATATTTATCACAATAGTTGCAATGTCTGTCAGTCTTCTCATTTTTATATTTTTCTCCTTTGTCTCCATTAGGAGCGAACTTTGTCTGAGTGGGTTTGGGACTGTTATATTGCTTGTTGTTGTGGCGAGGATGTTGCTTCTTGGGATTCTTGGGTTTATCTTTCTGATGGACAACTAAGGCTTTGTTGGAGGTACCTGTAGTGCTGATCACTCCAAGTTGTATTAGCTTATCTTTCTTTCTAATCAAAGCATCAAAAAAGTTCTCAAGACTGGGTTTTTGATAAGCTTCTCCTAGAGCCTCTTGCATGGCATAAAAGGTAGATACAAACACAGAATATGGACTACCTATCTTAGAAAGAATAAGATTGATGCAATGATCTTCATCTATCTTTATATTACATTATTCACATAAAGTTCTATGTGTTTTAAACTTAGATAGATAGTATTCAATGGAAGAAAAATCACTTGGACTTAAAGTTAGTACTTTATTTTCTAATTGTTGTGCTCGAATAATATTGCGTTTACCAAACACAGATTCAATAGTTTCCGAAACTTCTTTGGGTTTATCAATTGATTCAAGGTGGAACCTTAAATCATGAGAGATGGACATTTTGATTAATCCACGTGCTTCGTCATTCCTATTATCCCATTTGTCTTTCTTATCAACATTAGTGGGTGTTGTTTCCTTTCCCAAGGTAATCTGGTACAAGCTTTTACTTCTTAATAAATCCTCCATATGGGATTTCCATTGGAAGTTGTTGGTGATGGTAAGTAAGAGATTACTTGTAGAATACATATTAAATATTCAGATAATATGGATTTAAAAACTGAAACTGGTGATCTGAATGGAAAGATCTCGAAAAGTTGTGTGGTTTAAAAAAAACCGGCATTGAAAATGGACTTCGGGTGTGAGAGTTATGCCCTTTAAAAAAAGGGCATAAACGGTAACCAAATGACCACGTGATAGTGTAAGTTCCTTTATGAAGTGACCTACTTTTATAAAGAGAAGCCGGGATCATTTTTACATTGAAGTTACTTTATAACATAAAAGATGCATGCAAAATAAATAACTCTAAAATAAAATATTAATGTCACTTATAGTGATTCACTTTTATACTTGAAGTGAAATACACTTTAGAATTTTAGCATGAACTTTAAAAAAAAAAAAAAAAAACAAGAGACTTGAACTCAAGACCTCTTACTTAATAAGACATTTTTAACCAAATGGTCTAGAAAAACATATTGTATTGTTCAGAACGAAGATTGGCGGTGTTGTTTTTGTTTTTGTTGTTGTTGTTGTTGAAGAAGGCCTTGAAGAGCGTGCTAAAAAAAATCTCTTTTCACACTGGAAAATAATTTCGCTTCTCGATGACAACAAGGGTTAGATCTTGATTAGCTTACCTAGAAGATGCACCTTTTCTTATATGTTTCTGATTTGTTAAGATCACATAGGGTGCAGGGAAAAGATCATACACATATCTAAAAGAGTAGAAACCCATAAATAAATAATACAAAACCGATATAAAACCAAAATACTACTCCGCAAATATTTTTTAAAATGTGTATTCAAGCTTTATACCTCTGGATCTAATTGTAATGACCATATCTTGGGCAAACAGAAACATTTTCGAGTGAAAAGAAACATGTTCCTGAATGAAATGAGTGCTTTGGATGAAATGGAACAGTCATCTCAGCCCATAAATGTATGGAAATTAAAGAAAATGGAGATGAGGAAAATCGACTTCATGATCTTGATCTACAACAGGAGCAGGTCTTCAAACAAGCTCTGATACCATGTTCGAAAACACATGTATTCCAATAGAGGATGAAAAAATTCATTAAAAACTCACATAAGAATATGAAATATCAACACACTGATGTTTTCATGTGGTAAAACCCCTATGGGGAAACATCCACAGCCCCAGCCAATGCGACCACTTGGAGCAGTTTATTAATGCAAAGAAAAAGATTACAGAGAGATTTTACCAGAGAGTTTCTCACAATCAATCATCGGAAAATGACCCTCCATTCTTTCTAAATATATATCATGGGCCAATCGGGTGCTAAGCCATAGATCAATGGTCATTAAGATCGAGGAGAGTATGACCCGTCAGATCACTCTATGTCGGGAACATATCATGACCGTCAGATTTCGTAACTACAAATGCATACTAATGAATACTAAAGAAACACACTAAGAAACACACTTTTACCTAATGAAACATTAGGCCAAGTAGATATTAACTAACTCCTAATTGTCTAAATATCCTAACAGGTTCCACATAATTTTTCAAGTGGGAACCATTGGTACTCTAGGAAAACCATCGCTCATCCATGTCTTTAAGAAGATACGAATTTGTGCCGATTAAAAAAGCGATTTTGAAAGGACCTAGCCATAACCTTTGGAACTTAGAATTCCTTCCTCTCTTAGCATGGGTTGAGTCCCATAATAATAATTTTTCATTTATATTAAACTTAGAAGTTTTTCCTCGTTTATTAAAATAAATTTTCACCGTTTTCTACTTTCTTTTCAAATTTTCCAAATCAAAATTACTTTGTTCTTCCAAGTATAACAATGTATTTATCCATTGAGAAACATCAAAAGAGTTTAATTCTTTGATCTGTAAAATCAACCACAAGGAATAACATTCTAATTAAATAGGAAGAATAGCCTCTTGGTCATATACAAGATGAAAAGGAATAAATCATGTACTCGATTTAGTGGTTGTATGGTATACCCAAAGAGAATAAGTTAGATGTGTGTGCCACTAGAGAGGTTTGTCTTCTATAATCCTCTTTATAATTCTGACCAAATTCTTATTAGTGGACTCTGATTTCCCATTTCCTTGAGGGAAATAAACAGATGAAGTAAAATGATTGACATCTAATTTAGCAAGAAATTGGATCAATTTGGCAAAAATGAAGGGTGGCCCATTGTCCAAAATGATTTCTAATGGGAGGCAAAATCTGGAAAAAATATTGGACTCGAAGAAAGAAACTACCTATTCATCATGCACATGTTTAATATGGACAACCTTAGTCCACTTGGTGAAGTAATCGATGGCTATCAAAATGAAGATATGCCCTATAGAGGATGAAGGATTGATTGGGCCAATAAAGTCTATGCCCCACTTAGAAAAATGAAAATTTGGAAGGAGAGGTTGTAAAGGCATGGAAGAGAGACATTCCTTACCAACGAATTTTTTGGAATTTATCACAGGATATCACAAATTTATAGGAATCAGGAAAGATAAGAGGAAAATAATTGGTGGGTATGTGTTATATTCTTTGCATGTGTGTGTGTGGGTGCGTCATATTCGACAACTGCATCTGATGATCCCTCCCTAGTAGTGTTCTGTGTGTCCTGTGCGTAGGGTGCTTCCTAGGAGGGTCCCAGTGGGGCCAGGTATGGCCCCCCTTGGTTAGGCGCATCATTCAACTCCGGGTGGTATCCTCGAGCCGACGGGGTTCAGGGCAGTGCCCCAAAATGTTTTTTGGGCGTTTTTGTTATTTTAGCGGTTTTTGCTATTTTTAGCGGTTTTCTAAATTATATCGGATTAATGGATTAGGGTTTTGGTATCTACGGAATACCTAAAAACATTGTATATATATTGTATGGTGAATGGTGAAATTGTTACAATGAAGTGTTGAAATTTTTTCTCCTGGTTAAGGATTTCCGATATAAATGTTTCTGTACTATGTGTATGAGCCATTGATTAATTTTTGTTTTTCTTAAGAATATATATTCATTTCTTTACTTCATAGCTTTAAAGCTTAAATTAATAACCATTTATTATGATCTTAAAGGCAATATATTTAGTAGAGAAATGGACACCAATATGAATGGCATATTTTGATGATCCATGGCTCTCATGTAGTAATTTTTGTGCTTCATTATCGTTTACGCATCGGAGGAGAAAACTATCATCATATATTATAAACATGGAGTCCCCTATGATAGTATACTTAGAAGAATAAATGCAGATCCCCTTATGTGATGAGGATATAACTCATTTTGGATCCTTTGATACTGCAAATAATGGACTAGAATTTTATACCAAGGATGCTCAAACATACAGAGATTTTGATTTTCAATATAAAACAACATTGAAAGAGGGTTTTCCTGATCATCCAATTATTCACTTGGTTCAAGATGATGAGCTAAGTGAAGGGATAAGTATTTTCCCTTTATTGTCTTTGAAGTCATAATTGTCAAATCATGCTCCTGAATTTTGGTAAGCCAATGTGCATTTTTTCTTGAATGATAAGTTTGTGTTAAGAACCAAATATCAATATAGCATAGAAAAACCTCAAAAAAAGTACTCAACGCCTTGAAAAAGAGATAATTTCATATAATAATCAT
>SNQJ01S0036126.1:0-14144 GCA_010110895.2 Picea sitchensis | reverse complement strand
TTCTTATATTCTGGTTGACCATGATTCCTTCCTTTGAGTACTTCTGCATAACTCTTTCTATTTTCTTCATTCTTCTTTTCTAGCAACCTAGAGTGCTTCTCTTCATTCTTTATGACTGATGTGGATGTTTCTGTCTCTTCAATGTTCTTGTTGAGCTTGACGATTTTACTTCTCAATGTGACAACTTCTTCTTCAAGCTTCTTAGCCTCTTCTTCTTTCTTCATTATCTGAGACTACATGAATTCTTCTGTTCTTTTCACTTCTTCAAGATGGATTTTTAATGTGATTATTTCTTCTTCAAGTCCTTTCTCTTCTTGACCAAACTCTTCCTCAAGCTAGTTTAGATAGTTAGTTCTTTCCTTAAGATGATCTCTCAATATCTTATCTCTCATTTCTACTTCTTCCTTCTCTGTTGTTATGTTGGCTTCCAAATGTTTCTTTTGATATTCAGGATTTTCTTCGATCTTTCTAGCTTCTTATAGCTGAGTTCTTAAGTTCTTGATTCTTGTTGGGATTCTTAAAAAATGTGAACACTTTCCTTTTGTTTCATCAATTCTTTCTTGAGTGACTTGTTTTATTCTCTTTCTTTTCTTAGTTCAGCTAAAGCACTAATCAATTCTACTTCATAATTGTCTTCTTTTTCAATTAGTTTTTATGTCTCATTTCCTTCATGGAATTCTATTTCAAGATGTCCACATTTTTCACAATTAAATCAAAAAAAAATACCTTTGTTGATTATGTACTCTTCATATTATGAATTTGTTTGACATGGTGAACATATTTCTTCTTGATTTGTACCTACATATTCTTTAGCATTTTCTAAATCTGTGATGGGTGAAGAATATGTGTCATGTAACTTATCCCAAAGTTCTTTGGCTCATGAACATTTACCAACCTTTTCTCTTACCCAATTAGGTAATCCTTCCCAGATGAAGTCCATTTCTATTTTGTTATTCTTCTTCAATTCCTTCTTGGCTACGATCTTTTCTCTTTTTGAATTACCATATCAAGTAATGAATGATAACCAAATATAATGCCTCCGTGCCTATAAAAATACTTTCTTTCTTCTATTCCATATCTCATAATTTAACCCATTATGACCATTAAATAGTGGTAATCCATTCTCATAATAATCCATGATCTTCTTCCAGTGGTTAAATCGATTTCTGAACGAACCTGCTTTGATTCCAATTGTTGGATTACTGAGAGGTGGGGTGAATCAGTAACAGAGAAATTTAATCATTTTTAACCACAAAATTAAAGTGTTATATCAATCTATCATTATCACACAATAGTTGCAGAGTAAATAAACAATGAAAAAATGAGCAATCATACACATACACAACACACCAATTTTTTTACGTGGAAACTCAAAGCAGAAGAAAACCATGGAATGATTTTTCTTATATGTCTTTAAGAATTACATTCATTGGAAGCACCAACTTCCTTTTTTTTCTAGCTGCAACTGGAAGGAGGCTCCAACCCCCTACTTTGTCACGCTACAACCTGAGGGAATCTCCAATTCCCCAATTCTTTGGCTACAACCAGAAGGAGGCTACAACCCCCTATGTTCTCCGGCTACAACTGGAAGGTGGCTACACCCACCTATCCTTTCGCCATCCAGCCGCCCTAAAATATAAGTACAATGATGAAACCACTATCACACTATCATTGTGAGATATAGTGCTATAAACATATATCAATTAACCTATACCAAACAACATGTAATCAACATGTACCATAAACAAGTGCATCAACCATGAACCAACCTATAACTCAACCTATATCATCAATGCATGCATCAACCATGCACCAAATATGTATCAATAATGCATCAAATATACATAAAATATGACTCATCAATATGTACCAACATCATCAACTATACACCTTGTGTATGTGTGAACTCATCAACTACTTGTCTCAACCATGTACCCAACATGTACCTCAACCCAAATGCCTCATCCATTTCATCATCTAAATCTGATTTGTAACTCTATAATAGACCTAGTGTATATGACCACATACCTACAAACCTTCCTTAACTTTAACAACAAGAGAATAACATTTTCATCAAACTTTACTTTAGTCTCACATGAATAATTTTAGATTAGTTAACAACCCTAACTTGAAATAATCATAACTATGTAACTGTAATGAATAAAGATTTAAAAATGGTACAAAATTTTCTTCAATGTCTTTTATGCACTTCATCTAGGCTTCACTACTTGGAACCTCTTAGAAAAGGAGTTATAGAAAAAATGGCATACCTTGTTGAATTTTGGCTTATTCTAGAGAGCAAACTTGTAGCGCGTGCCCCACACAGAATATTTGTTCTATGGATCTGAAAATGGTACACATAATACTATAGACTTTATTTTAACCAATACATTTGGTCTTACTAAATTAATATCTGTTATGAAGAAGTTATGACATTTTTACCTGAAACATCTGTTTTAGACTAGTTTCAAGACTAGCCACAAACCCTACTTTCCATGGAGTATAACTCCAAAAATACAATGACCCACAAGATGAAATTTTTATCACAACTACTTGGATATGTTTCCTCACCAGCCTCCAAATTTTGTGGTCTGACTCATTCTAGAAAAAACGTTATTGCAAAAATGGTGAGATGGCCTGTAAATAACATACCTTGGAAAGAATCATCAAAAGAATTTATCCTGCCTTGAGTTTTGGCCTTTTTTACTTCAGCTTCCCTCTGAAATTCACCTTAGATATCCTTTGGTTACCTTAGTCACTTGTAGATATTCAATAGTCTCAAGTGTGATTAAAATTAGATACCCTTGCCTCTTATTTATACTTTTATGTAGCTTCTTCAAGGGGTTACCTTCTAACCATCTCAAACCACTTTCCTTATTTTAGGGATAACCCACTTCTAACCACTTGTACACTTAGTAATTTCTCCATTAAATTTATTATTTAAAAAAATTATTTTGTATACCCTTTGACTTATACTACACTCATCACTTCACTTTATTATTTACCTTCTAAAATCTCTTAAACCACTTTCCTTATTTTAGCACTAACCCACTTCTAACCACTTGTCCACTTAGTAATTTATCCACTAACTTTATTATTTAAATAATTTATTTTGTATCCACTTTGACTTATATAACACTCATCACTTGACTTTATTATTTAAATAATTTCATCTTTGCAACCACTTTGACTATTTTGACCTTTTGGGCCTTCTAGATGACTCATGAGGGTTCTCCAACTTTACATGCCCATAACTCTCTAACCGTGACGAGTTATGTGACGTTCCACATGCCACCGAAAATGAAATTACATGTACTATCCATATATAATAGTCTTACATTCAAATATATTAAAAATCATACCATTATACAACAAACAATCTTCGGTCCATTTCTCAAACCTTTATGTTACCAGACTTTCTTCAAGGGTTGACATCAATGACAACCAACCCAAATAATGAATAGTGGGGGTAGGGAGGTTTAGAATAGAAGTAATCCTCTCAGGATCTATAATTATCCCTGAATCAGAAACAATGTGACCAAGAAGCTTACCCTTCATGATGCCAACAATAGATTTAGAAGGATTTAAAGAAATGCCAAATTTTCTGCAACACATGAAAACTTTTCTAACATGACTGAAATGATCCAACTGGTTTTTAGAATAAAAAACCAAATCATCAAGATAAACTTGGATAGTCTTAGCGATTAGATTTTCAAAATATGTCTTCATATCTCTTTGAAAGGTGGAACCTACATTAGATAATCCAAAATACATACGTTCATAAGAAAATGTGCCCTAGCGTGTGGTAAATGTGGTTCTATATCTATCAATCCTTTTTATCTTGATTTGATTATATTCAGAAAAACCTTCAAGCAAGGACACCATTTGAGACCCTGCAACGTATTGTAAAATCATCTCCATATTAGGAATATAAAAATGGTCTTTCACACGTGCCCTATTTAATGCATGGAAATCAACACATAATCTGATCTGACCAGTGGTTTTCTGAACATGGACAAAATTTGAAACACATTTAGAATATTTAACTAGAAATATTATATGATCTTTCAATAGGTCTTTGTCTTTGCCTAAGTAGTTTTTCGCCTTCTTTTATAGGAATCACATGTTGTATGAGAGTAGGATCAAAACCACAAAGATTCTTGTATGACCAAGAAAAAACATCTTGAAACTCATAGAGTAGTTATGTGGATTTATCTTTCTCTTCATCATAACATTGGCCACCAAATGTAATGATCTTTCGAGATTCAGATGTCCCAATATTCAAGGAAATAGTATCACCAACTTTCCTTTTTGACTCCTTTTCCTTATGTGTTTCTTTGTTTCCTACATCACTTGATGAAAATGAACTTTCTAGGGGAGTCAATCCTTTAGGGAATTTTTCATCCGTAACAAATACGATTTCTTTGGTCTTAAAAGGTTCATTTTTTATGAAAGCACAAATACCTTCATCACTCGGGAAAACTTTCCATGATTCTACGTTGTCGGGGAGGTGAAGACAATATAGAGATTGGAACATACAATCAGGTCTTTGAGGTAAAATTTTTTGATTAGGGGAAGATGAAAATAAAAACTAATCTATAATAAATTGAATTAAGTTCCCTTTTAACGTGAGTGATGTGAAATGATAACAAATTTGAAATCAGTTGACATCCAAACATCTTGGGTATAACACTTAAGTAACTTATTGTTTAGTACATAAATATTTCATGCAAGGTTCACAAGTTCAGAATCACCAAATACTGTAAGGTGGACACAACCAAGGTTATATGCATTTTCAATGCCCAACACTAAGGCCTCAAACTAAACAACATTGTTTGTACAAGAAAAATCCATCCTATAAGAGAAATTGTGAATTTTTCCTATAGGAGAATATAGAATGATGTCAGCTCCATTACCTTTGTTTGAACATGAGCCATCGAAGTATAGTGTCACCTTCATCAACAAATATAGAGTACACCCCCAAATATTCTTTGAGATAATTTACAATGGGTTGGGGAACACTCTCTATATAAGGTGAAATTCTTCCTTCCGTAAGAACTATAATGTTCTTTCCATTTCGAGGGATGGAAAAATATGTTCCATAAAGTGAAAGGTATCCACCAGTTAAGGATTACCAGTCCCTTCCAAAAATAATCGAGTAGTTACTCATCAACATGTCAATTACTTGGATATTGAGAGTTGTCCTTATCTTGAGATGTGCACACAAAACTAAGGTTACATCCTTGATTTCACCTATAGTTGATTGTTGCAGATTATTATAAGAGAGCATGCTTCTAGAATTTTCATTGGTACAAGATAAGCCAACCTCTTCCATGATAATTTTAGACATCACACTTGGACCAAACCAACAATCAATTAGGCAACAGTGGGATATTTTATCCATGATTTTTATGGAGATATAGAAAGGTTTTTTTTTTAAAGGGTTACTAAAGTTATTTACATCTATTCTATTTATAGTTGAATCTTCTTCCTTTGAATCTTCAAATAGATTGAATATGGTGGAAACCTTACCTTCCATAAAGTTCCTAATTTGTGTCTATTGTTTTGGGACGACAACCATGTCCAAATGGGTAGCATCAACTTTGATATTAGACAATTGGTTAAGGATATTGTAGTTAGAAGAGGGAAGAGGAGAAGATAGTCCTTGATCACTTAAAGTTATCACAGTTTGTGTATCATCACTTCGAGAAGATGATCTTGGGGTAGAAGAAGTGTGGGGAAGATCAAATTTTTTCTTGGCATTGTAAGTTTTATTCCTAGTATTGAATACCATAACATCCTCTAGTTCATCCCAATCAAAAACAATGATCATCGTATCATGCCTTTTTCCAAATATCTTTTCTGTAGAATTTATTTTAACTTTGCAAGTATTCTCATCATGATTTTTTTCATAGAAGTTACACAAAGTTCGATTCATTATGGCCTTTGTCTAAAAATTTATTTCATTAGCATTTCTAAAAGGAACTAGGGAAGAAGAAGAATCCCCAATGGAAGAGGAAGAGGGAATTCCTTTTCATTCACATGCTATCATTCTATTATTCATATCTTACATGAGTTGTAGAATGGAATAAATGTATGTTTTCTTGACCAAGTCTCCCTTAGGAAGACCCATTCTTTCAAGTTTTTCTTCATATTCTAGGGAAGTCTAAAGGGAAGAACTGATATTGTCAATATCTTTTTATTCAAGTCTATGACGATAAGGAGAAGGTAAAGCATTATAATAATGATCCAGATTTATGAGCAAAACAAAATGAATAACATATATAAAACAAAGATATGGAGAACAATGAAAAATATCCAGTGAGCAATAACTTTTGTTGAATAAATAAAATAGGCTGAAACTATAAAACTGCAGAACTAAAACAACTTGTTCGAATGGTGGTAGCTATCTCTGAGAAGAGATGTGGATACTATGCACATATGTTTGAAAAGAATGATTACAATGAGAATCCATGCACCTTTTTAACATTAATCATGAATGTGAAAACCATAGACATCCAAAAACCTAACCCTAGGATATGAAACGCCAAAACTTATGTGGGCCTTGATGGGTAAGTTGGTACCTCAACTTCCCGAGGTTGTAAATTTTGTACACGACCTTCATTTTGCACATGTGATAGCCCTTTGTAAAGGTATTTTCGAGAAATACACATTATGCCATCAAACTTTGACTTCATCTATAGTTTGACTATGGCAAGCCAAAAAAACATTGTTTAGGGCCCCAAAACAACCCTAGAATTACTAAAAGATGTACTGATATGAAAAGTTCCAAAAGAATCCAGTTGAAATTGGTGGGAGGCCACCAATATCGAGTGGGATTCTATGTAGGGAATCAAGACAACCCCAAAAGAGCAGAACCAATAATTACAAAGAAATGTCATCATTAAAAAGAAACATGTTGAACTAAAAACTGTCAAGATGAGCTAGTTGGAACAGGTGGGTGGCCACCAATGTCCACCTGGATCAATCCTCCCCCTTTAGGAAGAATTTGTCTCCATTGCATTGAGTTCCCACATCAAGTGAGGAAATTTATACTGAATCTTCCCCCAAGTGAGCCACTTTCTTTGGTGGAGGAATTGCCTTTCCTTGACAACCTAATAATGTTGGATCCTCTACAAGAAATTTCCCTTGACCTTTGTGTCCACTATCTTATCATTGGATCCATGTTCCATGTAGTTAGGGTTGAGTTATGTTGGTGTGAATTGTTTTGTGATATCTGAGGTGTCCAATAATGGTGGAAAATATGGCTGAAGGAGGTCCACATTGAACACTAGGTGCAAGCCAAGGAAGGGTGGAGTGTTGATATCGAAATAGTTTCTACCCATGGACTTGGGGATAGTGTAAGGCCCATAGAGAAGTGGGGAAGCTTCTGATGGGGCCCTGTAAGGTGTTATTTCTATAAATGTAACCAGACCTTATCTCCCACCTGAAACTAGTGCGATACCCGGTGTTGATCATGGAGTTGCTTTTACTTAGCATTGGCTTTCTACAAAATCTCATGGACTTATTAGTGGATCTGTTGAATCCTCTCCATGAATATGGTGGCCTTGTTAGCCTCAAACTAAACATGGTAAGATTCTTCCTTTTTTGTTGCAAGAGGTAGTGCAACATCAATGGAACACAAGGATTGGAATCCCAGACCCACATGAAATAGGCTATGGGCAGTGGAGCTATGGAGAGATATGTTGTAGTTGTGTTGAATATAGGGAATACTCTCATCCCATGTATGTGGATTCTTAGAGTTGTACATGCACAATATGTGCACAATCATCTGATTGACAACCTCTGTCTAGCCATCATTTTCGGGCTGGAAAGAAATTAATTTAGTGAGCTTGTTGTCCAAAAATGACTAGAGACTCAAACAAAATGGGTTGAGGAACCTGCTATCCTGATCTAAGGTGATGTTCTATGGTATCCCAAAATGGACCCACACTCGTTCAAAGAATATCTTGGAAATATATGTCATTGTGATGCTCTTATTGTAGGCTATGATAATGGCCATCTTTGAAAACCGATCAACCACCACAAATACATAATCATTGTTGTGTTTGGTGGATGGAAGGCCATACATCTAATCCATCAGGATGGGTTCCCAAGGCTTCTCGGGAGTAGGAAGAGGGGTGTATAATACTTGATTATTTATGGATGCCTTGGAAATGGCACAGGAAGTGCAAGATATGATATACTTTATAACATGTTGTTTATGTTTTGGCCAATACAAATGTTTTTGTAGAACAATCACATTTTTCTCCATGCCAAAATGCCCTGTCATGTGACTGTAGTGAGCCTCCCAAATCAGCTTTGCATGCTCATTTGTGGGAACATTGAGGTGGCCCAGATGGTATAACAGTCCATCCTGGATGTGAAAATCAGTGACATTTGTGCATGTACCCTAGAGTTGATATGTGGTCGTGAAGTCAGGGTCATGTTGATAAAGTTCAGGCCACTCAAATGCCTTATGCCCACAAGAATGGAGCACTATGGTGAGTGCAGCAATGGGAGGGCGACTAAGGAATTCAATGACACAATTTGTGCTCCATGTTTTATACTTAATTTCTAGATGGAATTTTTGTAGGTATGTGGACCACTTTTGATGGCGGTCATTTTGCAACTTCCCCTATTTCTATATGAAATGAAGAGGCCTATGATCAATGTGGATGATTAACTCCTTTCCTAGAATTTAATCTTTCCATTGACAACAAGATTTCACAATGGAATACATTTCTTTATCATAGGTGCGGTATTTCTAGACAGTATCTGAGACTGTGTCACTATGGTATGCTATTGGATGATTGTGATGAGTCATAACTGTGCCTATAGTATAGTCATCGACATCAATATCAATCTTGAACACTTGTTGTAGATTGATTAAGGAGAGTATTAGAGATGAGCATAAGAGATGTTTCATATCATCAAATGCTTATTGTTGTGCCTGCCCCCATGTGAACTTTTCCTTGCCACTGCCTTTGGTTAATTGGATGAGGGCCCATGCAATATGGTAGAATCCTAACATGAACCTTCGATAGAACTTGACAAGTCCAAAGACACTCTAAAGATCGGTTAGTGTGGTCAAGGTTGACGAGTCAAGAATGAATTGGATCTTAGTTCGATCCACCTGTACCCCATATTCATCAACAATGTAGCCCTAATATTGGACCCTATTCATGCTAAAGGAACATTTTTCCAACATGGCATATAGATTGTGTTCCCACAGAGTGCCCAAAACCTGTTGAATATGTTGCATGTGCTCCTCTCAAGTTCTGTTGAAGATGAGGATGCCATCCAGATATACCACCACTAAAGAGTTGGTAAAGGGTCTCAATACATAATCAAACAATCTCATGAAAGTTGTTGGTGCATTTGTTAAGCCAAAGGGTAGGACCAACCATTCAAAGAGACATTCTTTAGATTTGAAAGTTGTCTTCCATACATCAGTTGGTTCAATGAGAACCTAGTGGTATCGAAACTCTAGGTCAATATTGTTGAAGAACTCCCCCCCCCTTGAGTTGTTCAATAAGGTCATCAATTCAGGGAATTGAGTATCGATTCCTGAATGTGATTTTGTTTAATTCTTTAAAATCAATGTAGAGCTTCCAGGTCTCCTCTTTCTTATGCACTAGAAAAATCAGGCTTTTGCAAGGGGAGGAGCTAGGTCGGATGTGCCCCTTTTGAAGTAGCTCTTGGGTATGGCACATGATTTCATCATTTTCCATCAGCGAGTGATGATAGACTGGTCCATTAGGTAGAAGTGCACCAAGGGTTAGATCTATTGGATGCTTGACTTGGAAGTGTGTTAGTACCTCGGTGGGTGAGGAGAATATTTCTATGTACTCTTCCACAATCTCGTCCACTTTCTTATGTTGCAAAGACATGCTCTATGTAGAGGTCATGGATGTGGTGGTGACCTTTTTCTTACTATGATCATGAATAAAAAATAAGATGAACTTACTGGTCTGTGAAATAACCTTACTACATTACTTAGAAAATATTAAAGAAATAGTGGTAGGCGACGCTACCTATTGTATCGTATACAATTGTCTACCCAAAGTAATAATAACACTGCAGGGTCTAGAATCATACACAACATGTCGTTTCCACAAACATGGTTGGTCTAAAAGAACATCACAAACTTCAAGGGGAGAAATATCACACAATACCTCATCTCTTAAGGGCTTGATTGTGTAGTGAAGATGACACTTTTGGCTGACACAAAGATCTCATCCTTGGTGAATCTAGCCAATGGTGTAGGGATGTGGGTGCGGTGTTATCAGCAGGTCCAGTTGCTTGATGACCTCTAGTGATATCAGGTTCTTCTGACTGCCACTATCAACAATGAAATGTAACAAAATCACCTTTACCCACATATATGAGTAAAAGAGGCATTCCCCTTCCTCTGGTTCTTCTGGTTCACTTTGATGAAATTTGGTGGTAGTGACAATGGAAATGGGTTTAGCATCGATGATCCACTTCCCACTTTCTGGATTTGATTCAGAGTCAGAATCCACCTCTGACTTAGAAGCTTTCATCTCGACCATGAGTGACTTCTTGGAGTGACATTATTTGGTGTTTTTCCAAGGTATTTTATGGTATTCACACCACTTTCCCGTGTCCTTCTTCGACTTCTCATTACCCTTATCAGGTTTCTTCTTGGACCGGTTGTCCTTAGAGAGACCATATTTGATCTATCCATTATTTGGTGGTTTGGGACTACCTTTTACCTTCTTCAACTATGTGGAATTTGCAAATCCAAACTCTCATCTCTTCTTCTTAAATTTCTTCTTGATCTTGGCAGCATATCTACAAGTCGCACCTAATGATGTGATGTCCAAAAAATCATTTTTTTTAATGTATCTATGCATATAGTCATTGTATTTGAGCATCATATGTCATTCAGAGTCTTTGATACCCAACTTGGTGTGCATAGTATGGAAAATATTGGTGAAAATATGGTATTGTATGGTCCCTTTCCTGATGCAGCATGGTCCATCTTGTGTATTGGTCCTTGTAGCTTCCAATAGGGTATTAATGTTATTTAATGGAATTCCTTAAGGAATCCAATGTGTGGGTGAACATAAATATTTTATATTCATCTATGGATATTTATTTAGAGTACATATCACACCATTCCTTAACATGGGGGAGGGCCTTGAGGATTGCAAAAGTAATATTTTCCCTATCAGAAAAATTGTGGATCGAAAAATAACTTTCGAGCAGATTCAACCATTTATCTATATCATCCACATCTATCAGTCCTTGAAATAATAGAATATCAAAATTTACTTTTACCTTGAAGGGGGTTGTGTGGCCGCTTGATGAAGATGCATCTCTTATGGGTAGTCATCGAAGGATTTGTTCAAATTTGTCCATTATATCATTCTTTTGTCGCAAAAGGGATAACTCGAGAAACATTTTAAAAGGATATCATGATCCATAATATTTATTTTCATCCACCATGAGTTTTGGTTGGGTTCAGCGCAGTCAATATTGCAAAGGATTGACTGGTTCGAGTCCCAACTTCTTTTACCCAGATCTTGTTGGGGACATGCACAAAGAAAAAAAAATGAAGAGAAGACTACTCTGATACCACTGATCCGGACTTATGAACAGAATGAAGTGAATAACAAATATAACACAGAGATACAAAGAACAAAATTATATATCTAGAGAACAATAACTTCTATTGAATAAAGGAAATAGGTTGAAACTGCAAAATTGCAGAACTGAAACAACTTGCTCGAATGGTGGTATCTATCCTTGAGAAGAGATGTGGCTGCTACATGCATCTGCTTGAGTAGAATTATTACAATGAGGCTCCAGGGGCCTTTTTAAAATTACTCATGAATGCCAAAACCATAGACATCCAAAAACCTAACCCTAGGATATTAAATGCCAAAAGTTATGTGGGCCCCGATGGGCAAGTTGGTACCTCAACTTCGTGGGGTTGTAACTTTTGCATAAGACCTCTGTTTTAGGTGTGTGATAGCTCGTTGGAATGGTATTTTCAATAAATACACATTATTCCATAAAAATATAATCTTTTTCTACAATTTGATTGTGTAAATCCAAGAAAACCCTATTTAGGACCCCACAATGGCCCTTGAAGTAAATAAAGATGTATTGATATCAAAACTTCCAAAACAAGAAATTTGGAATAGGTGGGTGGCCACCAATATCCACCTAGATGCTATGTGGGGATTCAGGACAGCTCTGGAAGTGCATAACCCACAATTACAAAGAAATGTCATCATTATAAAGAAATGTGTTGAACTAAAAATTGTCAAGATGATCCAGTTGGAATAGGTGGGTGGCCACCAATATACACCTGGATCAAATAATGTATGAATGAAAATTTATTTTGAGGATGAATTGGTTTGGGGATTTTATTATATAGCTTTGTGAAATGAAGGTTAAAAGAATTAATGGTTTCACCATCCTTATAGGAAATATTGTTGTGTTTCCTTAACCGATGTGATGGATTCCTGGGTTGCCCATAAGTGGATTTGAACCAATAGACTATTTCTTCCTAATTTGAAAGGACTTAGGGCAGGACATCAAAAAAATATGTTTCATCTTTGCCTTCAAGAGAATTGATAAATAATCTCATGCAAGTGTCATTATTGTTATCCCCTACGTTATGACAATCATTAGAAAATGCTACCAGGTGTTCATTTGTGATAACAATACCATTTCCTAAGAACCTAGGTAAATGATCTTTGAATTTCGGTAATGGTTGGGTGGTTGGCATGATATTGAATGGAGAAGACACATGTGAGGGGGTGGTCGTAGCATATTCCTCAAATTGGAAAAGTCTGTATTTCTTAATGACATTAGCAAGATTGGTAGTAGATTGGATAGGGACTTGATGACTATAGATACTACCAATCAAATATGAAGCATAAGGTTGTAAGGAGGAGGAACCTCTGGTGCCAAAACTATTACCTGAAGACGTCATATTGAAGGTGAAATATATGGGTGATGAAGATGAACTGGAAGAATCAGATAGAGTGATCCTAAGAGAACTTTATTGTGTTGATAAGAAAAATTTTCTTCTTCCTATTTCATAAATAGGGTTAACTTCAAGGGAAAATCCTCTTCTTATTTGAGAAATAAGATAATTAAAAGAGATGAAATAAAATAATAAGCATGTAAGAGGAAAGGTTACCATTTATATATGGGACGCCTTTGCCTAGCTTCCCAACGGTCATGAATTTTATGTCCCTTTCAATTGTTTCCCAAGAGATTTCAAGTTCAACAAAAGCAGTAGCAGTTGCTAAAATAGTATTAAATAAAGTCAAGTAAATTCTAGTTTGGTCGTCAAGACCATCTTCAATATTTGGCTGTCTCACAATAGGTATTTTCATGGAAAAATCAGTCAAGGGGTAATAAAACAAATCAGAAAATAAGACACAACATTGATACAATAAACCAGAGAGATATGGAAATATCTCCCCAGTATGGTTTCTAAATAAATGTTGAGTAAAAGGTATGAATAACCTTACTCAAACATTCTTGGAACTTTCTAGGCTAAGGCAAGATACTTGGGAAAGTTACCCGGGGTTTATAGCCCTAAAATAAAAAAATCACTTGATCCAGAGGTAATATATATGAGGAACCGAATTTGATTTTATATATTATGCGTAATTTTATAAAAGAAAGAAATAAAAAATATACATAAGTGTGTAGATGGATAAGAGACAAGGATAAAAGGAAAATATGAAAAATATCATTAGTATACACATGTGAGACTGAAATCAGAAATATTATTTTATATTAACTTCATTCTGAGATACAAAGCATAACTCTCTTTACAAACCCCTACGAGAGTGGGACCAAAGTCAAATTTATAAGTCTCCAATGGGAACCATACAAAAAGACTCTAACAACAAAAGAAAACTAAAGCTAAAGATCTGGATCAACTTGCCACAAAAGTGTTGTCACTTGATTTTGCAAAATATTCTTTATCAGTCATGGAATTTAATTCATAAACAAGAAATAATACACAAACTATCTTAGATAAATCACACACCTTTAGAAACAAGCTATTGAAATATATGATTCAGTTTTGAATCATGTTGCCTTCAATAAGACGTTGTTCTCATCAACATGGTTTAGCTTGCTAGTAA
>SNQJ01S0036125.1:114257-126953 GCA_010110895.2 Picea sitchensis | reverse complement strand
AAGAGGCCTATTATCTGAAATTCTCTCTTTTTCAAGGCGTTGAGTACTTTTTCTGAGGATTTTCTATGCTATATTGATATTTGGACCGTGCCATAACGGATGGAATTGCATTGAATAAATCTTTGCGCCCATTGAAAGAAACTGTTACGGTGATATCTATTTATCCCGTCGAGAGTTTCACCAAGAACACTTTTTCCAATTGTGATTATCTGCGCCTGCAGAGAACTTGTTGATTTTGCGCAGTGATCAGTGAGACCTCGCTGTTACATTGAGTATTGTTCATCGACTTGAGATATAAGATCTTGAGTGTGCATGCCAGACGAAATTAGCGTAACATAAAAAGTCATCGAAGAGATTCTAATAGACCTGATCGCCGAGAAGGTGATGTTTGCAGGCATCCAAGCCTCATCGATGTGAGGAGTGCATGCCTCCCCATCGACTGCTCGTGGATCTAGACCATCCTGATCTATGACTGAGAAAAGAACTAAGCATCGTGATGACTTGGTGAATGCGAAGCTAATTCCATCCATCCTACCCGACTACATTCCACCCCTGACCGGTGTGGTGAGTCGTGGCAGTGTCCCGAGGGACTTTGACTACACAGTAATCACTGCGTACCTCCCGAAGGGAATACAAGCAGCCAGATCGGAGTTGGAGAGGATTCCAACCTTGAAGATCATCCCCCAGCCGTGGGCTATGGACATCGCAAGGTCCACTGTCTTGAACATGATGAAGATACCGCAATTTGGAAGGCACCATGAGGTTAACGCGTGCGTTAATCTCCTATTTTCGTGCTTCCATAGCGAGTATCTATGGTTATATCGACACATCACCGTCGATCTGATGTTGATCCATAAGATCACCGGATTGAGCATGCAGGGACCAGACCCACACGAATTTTATCTAGGGAAGGCTGCAGACTGTGCCCTGGAACAGAATATCAAAGACACCTATGACGATGTAGAGAAAGGGACGTGAGGCTACAAGGTAGCCTCCATTCATAATGATGCAGTGCGCCTTGCTTGCCAATTGATTGCTGGTAAGCTAGTAAGAAAGAACAGACCCACGCAGGTCACAGGGTTTGTCGTTGACCTCACAGGAAAATGAATGGAAGGACTACAGATGAATTGGGCCAGTTACCTAGTCAATCAGTTAGAACTGGATTGTCGCGAAGCTCAGGATCAGGGTTATGAGTTCCATTTTTGGTGGCTGCTGATCCTCATCATGTTTACTTCTTGAGAGATGCTAGAAGGTGTGACCTTCCCTGAAATTGATCCATTCGAGCCACTAGCTACGAAGTTCACCATGCTCTGGTATTCAAGTGATGTGGGGAAACAATGGCATTCGAACACAGTATTCCATACCTACTACCTGCAACTGAAGAGGGCTATTCACTAGAAAATTTGGGTCATTTTGCGATGGCTATTTCGATGCTCTTGCGACGTTATGTCGTGGATATTGTGACGAATCTTGAGTCCCTGAAATGTCATATCATGGGACATGGAATTTTTGACGAACTTTAATTAATGTTGCAAGAGCGACGACCTAGGGAGCTTCTCACAATTGCGACAAAAAAATAAATATCGTCGCCAATACGACAATATAGGCAATCTAAGTGAAACCAACATTTCGTCTCAATTGCGACCACCATTGGGACGACAATTTTCATTGTTTATATAGAAAATACGTCGCTACAATTTTTTTTGTCGTCGCACTTGCTACGACAACATTTCTTTGTTTTTATAGCACATCCGTCACAGGTATGACAACATTTCGTTGTTTATATAGAAAATGCATCACACCAATTTTGTTGTCGTCACACTTGCGACGACAACATTTTTTTTTTATGGCACATGTGTCGCAGGTATGACAACATTTCGTTGTTTATATAGAAAATGCGTCGCAACAATTTTGTTGTCGTTCCACTTGCGACACCAACATTTATTTGTTTTTATGGCACATCCGTCCCAAGTGTATTATTTTCATCAAAATGGCAACGAAAATTATTAATTTAAAAAAAAATTAAAAAATTATTTTAGGTTGCAATTTTAATATTAATATTACCATATTAATAACTATCAATAGAAAACATTGCCATTATTTATTATTTATATTAATAACTTCTTTTGATTGAAAATTTATAAAGGTTCATGTGCTCAATCGTTGGTTGTAGTGAGAGATTCAAATACAATCATTAACCATATGGAATTCATTGTGCGCCAAAATAGTCTCATTCAAGGTTACAAGGTTACATATAAAATAAATAATGCAATATAGAAGATGAAATACTCAAAGAAAATGTGTCTAAACTGAAATATGTGCTCAGGTGGTACAACAACTATTTGATAATACTTATTTCAATAGGTCAATGACAATGTATGGATTTGATGTAAGAGTTTCACATGGTGTATTTTACAAATACAAAACACAATCCTAAGACTCTAACACATCTCAATTGACCTTCACTCAAATAGTTAAATAGTAATTAGGCCTTCAAAGTGCTTCAATGTATGGTGATGCAACCCACCATAGAAAACACATAAAGGCATGAGAGGCACTATGATTCCACTATAGGGGAAGATGAAAGGAGACCTATGGGAAAATAAATCCTCTATCTCCAAGGTCGTTCTCATAACTCACATTCTTCTACAATGTGCCTTAAATGAAGACATATACCTTATTTAACTTATAAACCAATCCTTGAATCTATATAAGAGGTTGGTGGGGAAAGTATTTTCACATAATAATGGGAACATGGGTTGAGTACAATCTTCATGCCATGGGAAGTGTAAGAGTCCTACATTCCGCTAGTTATAGGTAATGTCATCCATCATTTCCACCAATGATATCATTGTCATTGACTCTAACATTGTGGGAAGCACTGTAACATTAATTCTCTACACATTTCATGTTTTATTCTCCATTTCCAACCCATACCAATTTGGAAATTAACCAAAATCAACATCAAGAAGAGGAAAATTGTAGAATTTGGATGAAATATAGTGGTTGTAGGTGAGCATATAGGATAGGGAAGATAACAATTCATCATTCACTATCCATTATATACTCTTTATATCTTTGAGAGACAAATATAGTTCTTTTAGGAAATTCTTAGAAACAATACAATAGATCAAGCTCTTTCTATCCACACTAAATATAACTAGAGAGAATAATATATCTAAGGGATCGTGAAGTACATAAAGTGAATATATTCCTTATGTTGCATGTTGTAGTGGAAGAGAGTTGCTTATCTATCGCAGGATGAATCATATTCTTGTAATGCTTTGTGTTGAGAAGGTTAGGTAAGAATGTGAGTAGAAAGGTTGGGATGAGAAATATAGAATCTTATTTCTTTTTTTTTTCACCATGGTGGCCTCATAACCTAGGTTGGTGGTGGTATCTACACTAGATGGTTGTGGTTCAATGGAAATTTTCTCTTACATGACCAATCTCTTGGACCAATTTTTTTTAAAAGATAAGTCTCATTATTTTGTTTATGAATATGCAAAATTACTATTACTCCCAATCATAAAACAATTATGTGTTATGCATGCTATGTGTCATTTTTTTTTTTTAACCAATTTTGAATTTAAGTATACAAGGAAATGAAGGAAAATTTCATGATGAGTATGAGGAAGAGGGTGGCCATGTTTATGGTGATCTAATCAAATCAAATTTTGAGCACATGATTGAGATTGAATAACTATGGTTTGATGCCCCTTTGAATTTGATTGTGGTAATATGATCCAAACGAATCCTCATGAGGACAACCCATTATTTCTAGATTCCTAACTCCCTGGGGTTGATATCATGGAGTCGGAACACTTTCCCGATGTTGAAGAAGATTTTATTGATTATGCTAGATGATGATAAATGCAATGAAATGGTCATAAAGCCTACAATGCAATGGTAATAAAACCTATGTGTGTTTCCTACCATGGAGTAAAGTTTACCAACAGGCTGGTGAGGTACACGATGGTGTAAATGATCGTGTTTCTCCTTGTATATGCAATCCGATCTTTTAGGAGCACATTAACAAGGTAAGTATGGCCTATCACAAAATGTCGATCCTCAGGCTAGATCAAACCATTGATCATCGCACACGAGAATGAAGAAGCGAGGGATCTCAAATTTGAACTTCTAATTCCCTATTCAAATGATGGTCCTCTACATGAAAAATTGGCCTATGAGAAGTATCGAATGGTAAATATGCATCTCCAACATGGTAGTGAAAAATATTGTAGGCATGGCATAATGGCATAATGTTGGATAGCTATAATGTGGATGCACAAGTAGAAATGGTAGGTGATGACATGGTAGTCAAGGTTAAACAAGGAGAAGGCAACATTGCACTCTTGTGTCTCAATCTTCAAAGATTCAAGGTTTTTAACAAGGAGGCACACCATCAAGTTTATACCTTTAAATGCCTTGGTAAGAACTTACCTTGGAGACTTGAACCTCATATGGAATCAATTCAATTCATTTAGAAGGATTCCTTATCTTTTGTTCATGATGTATTCTAGCAGGTATACCCTATATTCCAATCACTGTTTCAAAGTTTGGAAAACAAGACTTGGAGGGTCAACAAACAAAGAAGATGCATCGGTCATACATGGATATAAATACTCAGGAGATGTCTAGGAACAATATATTAAATAGTTGCAAATCCTCTCGTGGACAACAATTCATGCATGGATACATATTAGAGCTATTGTGGAAGGATTGTTTTCCTAGAAAGTTTGATTATGCCACCATGAACTTAGAAAATGTTCACATTTTCTAATGCTTTAACACAACACCAAGATCTAGCTGCCAGGAACTTCGGTGTCAAATTAATATTAGATGAAGTACTGTCTGGAATTCTTAGGAGACATTAGATTGATGAAATGTTGGAAAATGTAGGGTTATCCTTTGGGGATGAATGGTCTGAATGTGTCCTTTATGCTACAGGAAAAATCACAAGGATTCTGGCAAGATTTGAAGTTGAAAATGTGACATTTGCTTACAACCTGTGTGACCAAGGAAAGATTACAAATTACATCATTCGTGTGCTAAAGTTTCAACCTTTTACTCTAGGATCAAAGACAAATTTTAAGCTACATGTATATGAACAACAATATGATGGTAACAAGACATAAATTCTCGGAAGGCAAGAGGAAATTATGTGGTATGGTAGAGTTTAAAAAAACCCTCTTCAAGAGTGGATAGACATATGTTGTAGCATATCATTTCCATTGCTGCATCCACCTGATGTAATCTTTCATTCATAGATACTCAATTTACTATTCATGCCAACAATGATAGAGATTCCAACATACAATAATTAAGACTTTGATGTTTCCCTGTTTTTCACAATAACTAAGCACATGGGAAAGGGAGATTGTACTTTTGAGGAGCTAAGATGGTTTCATTGGCTCACTGCTTGCATTTGGATGCATGAGCATTATTCATGAAGATGTTATGATGATTTTGTTTTGCATTTAGTATAAAAAATAAGGTGAAACACATTCCCTTAAACCCTACCTCCCCATCATCTTAACAATTGACCCCACCATTACATACTTAGCACCTTAGGACCTCCATCTCAGATACTGAAAATACAAATGGAGGTCACGACTAGGGAAGATGGAACTGAGGTGGCTAAGGTGGAGGATGTGATTCCTCGACCCAAGGAGAAGAAACAGTAGAAAGGTAAAGGTGGCCTATACATGTCAAAAGGGAGCGAGCAATTGAGAGTAAAGTACATTGTTAAGTAACAAATACGATAGTTGTTATTGATTCGTAACCCATCGATGGCTACAAAATTGTAAAGGCTAAGACATGGGTGTGAGTTATTGACAATGGGATAAGTGATATTATTTTTGTTTTCCATTATTGTTGTTGTCCATTACCTTGACTCCATCCAAAACATGACAAATTTTTTAATTACCTTGACTCACTCCATCCAAAAAGGACAAATGGGACAATCCATTATTCAAAGGCGACAATTACATATTGGTCGGATTAATGGTGAATGGACATTGTGGCTAAGTTGACATTACATGGGATTCATTATGACATTTGTAATTTTCACATCTCCCATGGTATCTTCACAACTCTTGATTTCGTTCACAACTCTCGATGCAATCTTACAAATATCAAGGCATTGGTCTGAATGGCATAGGTAGTTTGAGGATATTCTTCATTGGTCATTTGAGGAGTTCTTATAGGGGTCTATTGAAGGGGAATTTTCTTTTACTCACCCAAATTGGTTGTAATATCTCTAGTTTATAGGTAGCATGGAGAGCCATAGCCAACCTGGACACTACCCCTATTGTAAAATAATATAAATCTATCAATTTCTTCGTAAACAAGAGGACCTAATTGCTAAGAACCAAGCCTCTATATTCTCATATATTAGTAGAATCCATGTTCAGGAAGAAAATCATAATGCAAGGTCTGTTTTTATCATGGAGTCTCTATTACAACATAAGAGGAAAATCAATGCTTTAAAGGAAGAGTGCATATGTTTCATTGAGTTCTATAAATATGGGTTTCATTGAGTTCTATAAATATTTCAAGTTTTTAAGGGTTTTGGAAATTAAACCTCATAGAATTACAATATTCTGATTCCCTAAGTGACTCACGAATCTTTTGCATAGAATATAGACAAAGGGATATAGATGTCTATGTATACCATAAAATATCCACCCTCCACATCAACAACTTTGGGACCAATTAAAATATGCCACATATATAAAGGAAACAAAGAAGGGAGTTGGTTTGGATAATAAAGGGAAAATAAAAAATACATGTGACAGGCTCAGAAATTGCCATGTTATTATCCAAATAATGAAATGGAAAAAATCCTCCAACCAAC
The DNA here is from genome assembly GCA_010110895.2 of Picea sitchensis. Lineage (NCBI taxonomy): Eukaryota > Viridiplantae > Streptophyta > Pinopsida > Pinales > Pinaceae > Picea > Picea sitchensis. The sequence goes on along the minus strand of SNQJ01S0036125.1, from coordinate 120,094 downwards.
ACCTAAACTATCTCAACCCAACACAATTGCTATGTAGAAATCCTTCACATCTAGGTTCATGTAGCAATCTCTATGCCTTGTTGTTGTTGTCACCTAGCTTGGTAAAAATATGAGACTATTAGGATTCTGGTAAAATAATAGTCCATTTCAGAAAAAATCAATTATGAGTGTAGGGGTGTTCAAAGATTATACTAGATGAGAATAAAGCTACGAGGAATGGCCAATCTGGATACCGATCCTTATTTCCTAAATGAGCAATGTATTAATGAAGAGCTTTGTGTGCATTTAAAATTGTAAAATCCCCACTCAATTATTTTTGGTCTTTTTCTTGGTTTTACTGTGTTGGCCTTTCGTCAAACAATTTGCCACTGAAATGTTTATAGAGGTTGTTATGGATTTACTCATTGCTGTAGCAATTTTATATGAATTCCTGAGTGTGGAATTTTGACAAACACTTGGATTGTAGGATATTTCACATTTTTTGACTGCCCAATTTGCAGTTATGGTATTTTAGATGGATTCTTGAAGTGTTTTAGATGGTTGGCATAGATTTCATGTTATCCCTCTGATAACATTGTGACCAAGAAAACCCTAGGAACAAAAGTTCAAATTTGAATATGCCCTAAGTCAAATCTGCAGAATATCTAATTCAAACATGGTGCCCTAGATCGAATATATCATTCAAACGATGATGCATGTGTGCCCTAGACTTTTTAGAATGAAAATTTTGAAAAGGACAGAGTGAGGAAAATTTATCGAAATGGAAGTCATTGTTGGTCTAGTTCACTTCTTTGTCACTCTTTGTCTCTGTGGCTCCTTGGTGGGGTCACTGCATCTCTTGTTACAGACCGCATCTCCGTGGTAGGTCATGTCTCTGTGACATCTATCTCTTTGTCATTTGGCATCTAGGTGGGGCATCTGCCTGCCTTTGTGGATCATTTGGCATGGGATGCATGGTCGAGGGTTTTTTTTGGAAATGGATGTAAGGGTCAGGATGAATGCGAATGGGGTCGGCCGAATGGGGTTAGGATGAATGTGAATGGGGTTGAGTTCTAATGCGAATGGGATGGGGTCGAGTTCGAATTCGAATGGGATGGGGTCAAGTTTGAATGCGAATGGGATGGGGTTGAGTTTGAATTCGAATGGGATGGGGTTGAGTTCGAATGTGAATGGGGTCGGCCGAACAGGGTCGGGATGAATTCGAATGGGGTTTAGTTTGAATTCGAATGGGATGAGTGCAAATGCGAATGTGAATGGGGTTAGGGGTCGGGTTCTATTTGAATGGATAATATATATGTTATATATGTAACATATATAACATACATATGTTACATATGTATGTTATATATTTGTAACATATATATGTTATATATATGTTACATATATAACATATATATGTCATATATTTGTAACATATATATGTCATATATTTGTAACATACATATAACATATAAATGTTTACAATATATACAATATTTTCATTTTATAAATATTTTTTATATTGTATGTCATATTTTATATAATATGTTATATGTTATATGAATATATTATATAATATATAGTTTTTGTTCATGATATCAACAAGTGCCCCTCGTGTAGATCTTGGTGGTAGTAGCAAATATTCAAATGAGAACTTTGAAGAGTGAAGTGGGGAAATGTTCCATGTGAAAATCACTTGGACATGGGTTAGTCCATCCTAAGAGATGGGGAATCCTTGTATCAAGGGTGTACTCTGCATGAACATCGAAAGAGAATTGGGTTAATATTCCCGAACCGGGACATGGTGGTGGACGACAATGTTAAGAAATCTGGAGATGTCATCGGGGGCCTGAGAAGAGTTATCTTTTCTTTTTAACGACTTTTCCACCCTGAAATCGGTTCAACCGGAGATAGGATCCAAAATATGGAAGATCACCACATGTCTTGCAGTGTTTGGTGCCCCCTCGACGACCATTGAAAATATGGAGAACCAAGTACCATCCATGCTCGATCGTACTCATATCTGCCTCCTTGGATTTTTCAATGCCCACTAGGTTAGTGATATTGATGAGAGAATATCTACCTTGGGATACTTGTTTTCTCTTGGCTCTGGACCAATTTGTTAGTGTTCTAAGAAGAAGCAAGTTGTTATTCTCTTCTCCACTAATGACAACTATGCTAGTGAAGTTCATGTCGGGAAGCATCTTCCCTGGATACAGATGATTAACTTCCTCCACAGACTCATTCCACCTTTGTGACAATCAAATTTCCATTGAGATTATTAATAATCCAATGAATCATCATAAGACAAAACACATGGATATTTGGATGCACTAAATTTGACAACCTCATGCTCAAGGACAGCTTGTGCCAATCTTTGTTCCTTTAGTAGATCAACAAGTAGATATCTTCACCAAATCTCTTCTAGATCCCGCCTTCACCAATCTAATGGCATGCATTAGTATAGAAGCATTTCCATTAAAAGGGTCCTTTAGAGGTGATATTTGGCGTCCAAGTGGCATATGGAGTACACCATTATGATATTTTGTGCACTAAGGATGGGTCTCATGGATTTGGCCATGTTCATGGGAGAAAAATAAGTGCCTTAGTCCTAAATGAATCTTATAGGGTTTGAGGGTCATGAGAAATTCCTTAAACCACCACAAAGGGCATCTACGAGGAATATTTTCCCTTTGAGTAAGATATTATAGCCATTAATTGCACAACAAGGGTGGGTCTTAAGGAAATTAATGTTCAAGGGAGGAAATTTAAAGATTTAGACCATAAATGAAACTTATTTGTCTCATGGGCCATGAAAAAGGCTTGAAACCATGAGACAATGCCTCTAAATGATATCTTTGGCCTTCAAGTGGAATATGGGAGTCAAACCATACAAATATTAGTTTTTTTCAATGCATCTATACATATCGTTCGAGCCCCATGTTCATCCAATTGGTAGCTGGGTTAGCTGTAAGTCACCCTGGTAGTTCATCCCATCATATGGATAGTCCTTGATATGTATCATGAGCTGATCCAATGTGTGAAAAAATCAAGGTGAAACACATTCCCTTAAACCCTACCTCCCTATCATCTTAACAACTGACCCCACCATTACATACTTAGCACCTTAGGACCGCCATCTCAGATACTGACATGTGGTTGAAGCATGGGTATGTTATTGAAAGAAAACACATAGTACTATCCCAAAGGCACAATTCCACCATTATTAATTGTGATAGGAGGTGATTTGGTGCTTTAGCACCATCAATAACATCTAGGCCCACCCACAATAGGTCATAGCAAGGAATTTCTCTACATGCATCGTCAATTCACCAGATATCCTATGGGGCGCATGTAGAGTCATTAAAACCCCTAACTTCCATCACCCAAGCCCTTAGTCAACTAAAACCCCTAACTTCTAGCATCGATATTCATCCTCATATTATCCATAGGGGAATGGAAAACCACTAACCCCTCTAATATCTTTCACACCTAATTCTTATAGCCCAATTGCATAATCTTTATAACCCTTGAACATTTTATCATAACCAATTTAATTGTCATTCTCTATCAAGAAAGTACCCTAACCCTCGTCCCCAATAACCCTTAATCCCTAAATTATATAACTTCTAACCCTTGTAATATCTAACCTCTAACTCTTATAACCCCTTATTCCTAGCATATGTAATTGATATGATCCATAACCATTATAAGTTGTGTCATATGTTTCATCCTTAACCTCTATAAAAAATAATCCCTAACCCTTACATTCCATAAAAATTATCAACTAATAACTATATACACTAATGCATGGAACCCTAAACCCATAACCTCTATAACCCTTAAACCTTTTCATCCCTAATGTTTAACCCATATCCCTTATAATATGTAACCCCTGTAACTATACTTTTTAATACTATTATGTACAACCACTGTTACTGAGTAACCATACAACCCCTAAGAACCTATGTCCATTAACCCTTATAATCACTATAATTTATTTCCCCAAACACATTTGACTCATAACCACTACAATTTTTAGAATCCCAAACCCCTAAACCCTTGAAACTTTAACCCTAATCTTTAACCCTTATAACCACAAACATGTACATTAACTATTACATATATCCATTATTAGTACTAGTCTATCACCTATGTTAACCCTAATCACTTATAACCTCTATAATTTCTAACTTATAAACCCCAAATAGCTAAAGCCTAACTTATTAACCCTAAGCACCTAATACCTATATCTCACAAACATTAATCCTTATAATACTCAAACCATATAACCACTTTACTCCATAACACTATAAACCTTATCATCCCTAACACCTAACCCTTAATTCTCGCCATACCTAACCCCTATAAACATTAACCCCTAATCCCTATAAAGCACAATTCTAAACCAATGTAACCTTTATCTGACTTGTAACTCCTAATGAGATTAACTACCATAACCCCTAATACAACATCTCGACATGAAGAGAATTGAAACAACATCAAAGCCTACCATAACATGGCCCTACTATCTTGAGAATACAAAGGTCATGGCTATGTAAATTGACATAGGTGAAAAGGAATATGTGTCTAGTGACACCCAAATAACAAGAGAATCATTAGTAGAGAATTGCAAATTCATTGTATTAATAAAACAATTAAGTAGAATGTGTTTGTTGACACAAAGACAAAATAATCTATTTCAAACAACACACACTAGAGAAATGAGGAACCAAATTCAAAGAATGTTCAAACTATCAGAAGAGAGAGAATTTGTGTTGATTTCCATAGAACATGGAAGGCATGATACAAATAATAAAACTCTAGAATTCATGTTGACCTACACATAATTGAACAATGAGTTGATAGATGCTAAAAGCTATAACTAGGGCTTCAACATGGTGATCAATGAGAAACTTGGGAAGAATTTATTATACATATTCAGAGGGATATCATGACAATCAATTAGACTATTAATGACATCAATACCAAAAATTTATTGATATGATGAAACAAGGAGTATAGGTTACAAACATTATGATCTTAGACAAGGATGGAGCACAAAAATACATATGGAAATAGGATATCTCTCTCTAACCAATATGTTATTGGATGATGGTTCCATAGTAAACAATATGATGAAGGATACATGGGGAAAGTTAGAGAAATCAAAATTGAGGCCACTAGAGTTGTTGGTTGACAATAAAATACATCAACTGCTTCGACAAGGTGATGAATGAACATTTCATATTGAATTCATTCAATAGATTCCAAGGATCACTGCAAAATTATCAATTGGACTATTAATGATTTCAATTCCATATGGAAATAGAATATCCCACTCTACCCAATTTAATAATATTAGATGGTGATTATAGAATACTCATTATGATGGAGACAAAAATAATCAGAGAAACCAAAATTGTGACCACCATAGTTTTGATTAAGAATGATGTATCATACTAGAATAGAACTTTTGGAATATTAACAACTTGAGTAAGCATATATGGAAAGGTATTTATGATAGATTTCATAGCAATTAAAACACATGGAAAATTAAGAACACATGATGCCTTACTAGGAAGGTCACACCTAGAAGGAGAATCAGTCATTGATGATTAGTGAGCCAACACAATTGCATTCAAAAAAGGAGAATACTGAATAATTATTGATTTAATTAGTTGAAATAGTGAATGAGGAGTTGGCTATTTCTAGTGAATCCTCTATAAGTAGGCAATATGAACTATATGAATGCAAAGGGAAAGGGCAATATAACTAGAGGATTGCTTAAAGGAAATAAATAATTTGATAGTGGAAATAAATCATGATTTATTTCCTCTATCTCATGATTTATTTCC